>JBCEZX010000014.1:5890182-5907331 GCA_039654345.1 Cataglyphis cursor
TATATATATATATACGTCGATGCTGAAAATGCAAATGCCATATTTCACGGCGATGATTAAAACAAAACTGTGAAATACCAGCGGCGGAAAAATATAATAGTCGATTTACCTTAATCATTCATCTCGTATATATATTGATTTACAGATCCCACTGAAATTTCAATCAAAACCATTCTATCTGAGCGCGAGAGGGAGGGAGGGGGGGGGGAGGGAAGAGCGCGAAGAATCAAAAGTTGCAATATCAATAAAAGAATCTCATCAATCATGTACAATCTTTTTCCAATTGCGAGGCTATAAAATTTTTTGCGTCCGGCCTTAGCTGTAATCGCTCGATGCGCCTCGCGCACGCGATAAGGTTTGGCGATTTCGCAGGCGAAGGGCTTCGGAGCGTAAGAAGCACCTACATTGGGGTATATGTGTGTGTATTTGTCAGAGGGTGGTAATATGGCGAGTAACAAGAATAAGCGAGGGATGAATTCAGTTTACGATGCCTATTCTCCAGGACCGCCCAGATACTTTATTACTGTCGCTGCTCTTCGAGAAGGTCTGCGGGAAAGGTGCACGCGTCGAAGAGATTTCCGCGATAAAGACAGAAAGAAGGACAGCCCGAAAGGTTTGCGTGTTCTCGCCTGAGAAATGAGACAGAATCCTGCCGGAATATTTCTCTCCTACGGTTTCCTGCATGCGCAACGCAAATCGATTAAAAAGTGCGAGAAACGTCAAGATCGCGATGTCGTAAAATTAACTCGATGAGATCTTCTAGTGATAAACGGTAATGTTACCTTTCAGTCTGTTCTTTTTAATTAATTTTAAATTTGAATTTTATTAAAAAAAAAAATAATATATGAATCCACAATTAATAAATTAAAGAAACTTAACAAAATTAATTTGTATATATTTTAGAATTACCATATATATTAGATGTATTAATTATTTGCGATGTTTTTATTTTTATATTTATTTTTGTTTCAATTTTTATTAAAAATTTAATTTTAATATTTATTTTTGTTTTAATTTATCCAAAAATTCGTTATAAAATGTACCATATTTTTCTCGATAAAATTGATGCTGCTAAAATTAATATTTTCTTTATTTTATATCACCCGATTATATTGATAAATATATTTGACACAAAAATCGCGCGGAATAAGCAAGCCGTGAGAGTAGTAAAAAAAAAATAAGACTCGTTAAAAAATACTCTTCTTTCCCGGATATACCAGGCACAATCAACTTCCTGCTGGTACGCGCTTTACGATCGTTAATGAATCAACGTTTCTTACGTACTTAAACGTTTGTCGCATGTAACGTTAATCTTTGAATTCAACACAAACGCGAGAAATGCGTATCACGGTTTATTACTTATTCCAGCTGATGGCAAATTACAAAGCGAGTAAATTTCATGACAAGCGCCCGCCGTATTTCGCAATATCCAAAGCACTTCCTTGAGAATAAATGATTTAATTTTGTGTATTTTATTCCGTTAAAAGACAGCGACTATAATTAAAAATTTATGTTATAAACATTTTATTAACTCACATGAATATATCAGTATGTGAGCGATTTGTCATTTTTTTGTTTTTCTTTTTTTGACAGCGCGCGTCAATAAAAAATCGCGCAACGCGCGATAAATCGCAAGATTTATCACATCTTATATAAAAAAGCGAAAGAGAGAGACAGAGAGAGAGAGAGAGAGAGAGAGAGAGAGAAATAGATGCAGTGACATACTTTCTATTGAAGCAGTCTTGCGATTGTATCCCCGGGGGCATATATCAGATATAATTCAGGATTCCTATCTCTTATTTTTCGCGGAGACGTGTCCCCGGCATTCCGCTTGACTCTCCGGCATCTCAGAGCCTTCGTGATGAACACGCGTTACTGATATATCACTCTAACGTATAATTCAATATTTTTCACGGAGCGCGACAAATATATATATATATATATACAACGTGTCGTCTGTACACCTGAAGATTAGATTCGAAATTGAATTATCAAGATATTTCATATATCGAATACAATTATTTTTCTCTTTCGAGACTCCAAGAGACCCGAACAATTTCGAGTTTCAATCCGATAAATAATTTCTAAGGAATTTCCAAGGACACTCTACGTAAACGATGATCAGACGAAATTGTATGTCACCGGGAACGCTCGAAGGATCACGAAATCGACTAATGTACGTTTACAAAAAGCGAATATGTAAAATACCGCGCGTTTACATCCTTCTTGCGGTGGATAAGAAAGCTTACGAGAAAGCGGCAATCTGGGCGAAAAGGAGCGTGAGAGAGAAAGAGAGAGAGAGAGAGGGGGGGGGGGGAGGGACGAAGAAGGAGAGAGAGACAGAGAGAGACGGAGAAGGTTATTAAGGAGATTATGGACGGGTCGTTGCGCGAACTTCAAAGGACCAATTCCCATTTTCAATTTGCTTTAGGGCAGAGGGGAGAGACGAAGAAGACGCTCCGGGTGACGAGGGGTGGGGGGCGGGGGGTCAAAGCCAAACCATTCTACCGACGGTTAGATCCTTGCCGTCCGAGAGTCAGGTTCCGGTATCGTATTCCTCGGCGCTGTCGAAGAATTCCATTTCAAGAGTTCTCCCTCGAAGCCATCTCTCTACCTACACCTACATCTACCTCCAGGTGGGGGAGGGGGGGGGGGGGCGCGATGAGGGGAGAGGGGGGGGGGAGACTGTATCGCGACTGTACTTGAAGGAAGCCGACAACGGCGAGACGAGACGCGCGCGTGTCGTTCTTATAAATACGTAAATGAAATGCGCGCCCTCCACCTGTCTAACCGGGACGCAACCACCTTCACCTGTCGCGTCCAACACGCACGGAGGTAGGAATGTCGCTTTTGTCTCGAGCACAGCCAGCGTATTTCGCCCGAGAGGACGAGACGAGACGAGACGAGAGAGACTGTTCCGGACTAATTCCGCGCCGGCAAGGTACATTATCGGGTTTTACGCTCGACACAATCGATTCGGAATTGTTATGTAAGGACACTGGGCGCGAAGAGGGTCTTTATACATGACAATTCGAATCTTAAAGTTTATCAAAAAAAAAAAAAAAAAAAAATTACGGAATCTCGATCTTGTCCGATAAGCGGAGCGTTTTCGTTTATATGCTTTGTGACCTGATGGGGTTTCAAATTATCTCGTGTATGGGGTTTGAAGGAATCCCTTGAAAAGGACTCTGAACTTTAAAAATGGGTTTCCACCGATCTCTCTCTCTCTCTCTCTCTCTCTCTCTCTCTGCGCCATGAATTTCCAAAACGCGCAGCGACTTGGCCGGAGACGCGAGAGATCCCAAGGGTGTATAACCGTCGGAAATATTCGAAGGGAATCTTAAACTCCGTACGTGTACTTTCATACAGGTAGGATTTTATAGTAATGTCGAGGGTGAATTTTTGAAAATATTCGGGCTAAAGTTTTCCTCCAAAGTATACGCTCTTATTTCGCTGCTAATTTACATAAAAGTTTATGTAAAGAGGCAATAAATAAATCCACATGTACATTAGCATAATGACAGATACACTTTTCCCTTGTCCATTGATAACGAAAGTGACCCGGATGCGGCGTGAGTAAAGGGTTAAATAGCGGACGCTTTTTCGACAACGTCCCCTCCCCCCCCACCCCCCGACAATCCGTTGACACTCGATCCGAATGTGACCGCGAAATGTCGATTTCATTGGCGACGCGCACGCTTCGACCCGGCATTCATCAATCTCTCTGGCGAATGGCACTAATTCAGCTCTCCTGGTCTCCCCGTGGTCTCCTCGTCAATCCCGAACTTTGTACACTCCCGCCACTTAGGCGACGTTATACGGAGAACAGAAAGGCATTTCGTTCATGCCGGCACCCGAATAAATAGCCGTCCATACATCAACGCCCCCGCAATTGCGGGGGCTTTCCTACAGCACGAGTCGTCTTAACATTGTCTACAGCTGATGGCTGAAGCGCATTCGGCACTCGCATTTAGACACCTTCGAAACTGTCAAGAACGAGGGGCGGGGGAGTGCGATAATTATAGTCGATGAGAAAGTTTCTCGATAATGCGCGACATCCCACACGGAGGTTGTAAAAGACTGGAGTCGTTTTTTCAGAGCCTAATTAATTGGATGATTCTCGCGTGTCCTCTTGACCGCGCAAATTTAATTTCGCGTGGCAAAGATAAGCTAGTGTGTCGGCATTAGAAAGATAAGATACTTCCCGTCGAGAAAAATATACGTATATTAATTTTTTGCAGCCAGTCTGTGATATATGCAAGGTGTTCCAAGATCAATGAAACTTCAGGAGGACTTCTTATAGAAAATTGAATTTCGAAGAAAAAAGTTCCTATAAACAAAAATCCGGAAATGCTTTGTTAAAAAGTTATAGCTAAAATTTTGAAAAATTATGTTTTTTGATTTTTAAAAATAAATCTTTAATTTATTTAAAAAGAGTAACAAATTTGGGAAAACGAAAGGAAATAAATCTGATGGGTAATTAAATAACAAACTAAATTACACCAATTTTATTTAATTCTGATAGGGCGTTCAAAAGAAAATAAGCTCAAAATAACGAGAAAAGCATAAAAACTTTGAAGAAACCACCTTTCGATGGTCTCTGTGTAAAATGTAAACACTACAGTCATAATGCAAACATAAAAATGTTTTTATTAAATTTGTTTATAACTAATTATTTACAGAAAGTTTACTAGTCATAACTTTTGAAAGAAGCATTTCTGCACCTATGTTTATAGGAACTTTTTTGTTCCAAATTCAATTTTCTACAGACCCTGAAGTTTCATTGACTTGACCTAGAACACCCTATCGTGACTTAATCTAGTTTCTTTTTTCGCCAAGAATTTTATATCGCCCAGTGATTTTTATAGACACACTGAGCTATCTATTTATATTTACACGTATCTGTCTTTCCTTAAAATATTGTCTAATATAGGTACACATTTAAAAATAAAAAATTCCAACCGTCTATTTAATATCAGTCAAAGAATTTATAATTAGTAGATATAAAATAATATTAAATAATATTAAATTTATAAAATGATATAAAATAATATAAAATAATATTTAAATTATTATAAATTTATATATAAATATTATGATATAAAATAATATTTAAATTATTATAAATTTATATATAAATATTATGATATAAAATAATATTTAAATTATTAAAAATTTATAAAATGATATAAAATAATATAAAATAATATTAACTTTATAAATGATACAAAATAATATTCGAAGAAGCTGGAGAAGAGAACGCGATGAAATAAACGTCGGCGATCTTACGAATTCCAAAATACGGCAGTCGGGAACGACGAAAGCAGTCGTATTATTATTCTTATATAACCGTCTGGGATGGTGATGCTATATATGTCATCTAGACCGCGAGGGTCGGGGCCGATAATTTCCACGGCACGAGCGAAGTAGTGGAAGAAGCGCAAGAAGAAGTCCCATTCATCCGGCGCTCGCACCGGAAACTGACAAAACAGTTGATACGCCATGATATAGCAGGCCACGGCAATACGAATGGACATGGGTGGATATACGAGGCGCGAACGGTGTCGGGGGAGAGTTCGAGGAAGTCTCGGTTCTACGCGCGAGAGAAAGAGAGAGAGAGAGAGAGAGAGAGGATGATATGAGGGATGTCCGAGAAGGAGAGAGAGAGAGAGATAGAAACGACGGCAAGAACGGCGGGCAAAAAAAAAAGTGACAGCGAAATGGCGAGGGTGGAAAAAAATATTCGCGAATGTGAGCGACGATCCCGGTGGCAGGGTAAGAGAGAAAGAGAGAGAGAGAGAGAGAGAGGAAGGTGGGGGAAACACAGTAAAATGTCATCGAGCGATCCTGATTTACGGCGCAGGGAAATCGGCGGAGGGAAACTTGGCGCCGGCCGGAAACCGAGAAATTTTCGCTCGTTCGAACTTTCATCGGCGCGCTTCGCGAACGGCTCTTTGCCGATAAAAAAAATGTAGACTTTCCCAGGCGTCGTTCTTCCTCAACCGAGGGAGATAGAGGAGCAGGGTGGTGGAGGGGGGGGGAGGAGGGGAGGAGAAGAGAAGAGGATCGATGACGACGGGAGGGGAAATTATTTTCGAGGAATGGAAATTATTTTCGATCGGCCGTGAAACGGTTAGGAAATTGAACGGGACGCTGCCCGCGAGATCTCGGCGTCGGCCGAGATATAAAGGGATATTAATTTTTCATTTTTTAATTTTTAAGTCAAGCGGCGACGTAAATCTGTATCGCGTAGAACGCGCAAAATTGCGTTAGTATATTGTTGAATAATTCTTACAGTCGATCTAATAGTGAGGAAATTAATTCTCATATATAAGCGAGATCTCTGCCCTGAAGAAGACCTTATCGCGATAAGCTAGCAAGGAAGAAAAATTCTACTAATATATACAGGGTGTTCTATTAATATTAATAATAGTAAAATATAATAAAATAAAAAATAATATAAAAAAATAATAGTAAAATATAAATATAAAATATATAAATATTAAATATATATATAAATATTAAATATATTTATATAAATATAAAAAAATAATAGTAAAATATAATAAAATATTAATAAAATAATAATAAAATATTTATTAAATATTAATAAAATATTAATAAATATTAATAAAAAATTTAATAAATGTTAATAAAATATTTATTCAATATTATATACACTTCAGTGCATCGCACACATAATTATTTGAAGAGGGAAAGTAGTAAAAAAGTTGTAAAAATATTTCATCCGACTTGGAAACTTGGATCGTGACCAGCACGATCGAACGATACTACAATAGTATTGCTAATTACACAGTGGCTGCTACTATTCGTGTAATCGTGCCCGTCGCTTTTCGGCAAGCGGCAAGGGAGATTATGCGACAAATATAATCCCTCATCGTCTTTCAAAGTGTAACCGAGAATTCCGGCGCGCGGAGCACAACCGGTATAAATTGCCGCGCACAATTAGCCGGTTAACTACCAATTAGCAAAGGAAGGCTTGCGGTGTGTATCTCACTTCGAAATACCGCGGTGCCAACCGCGGATGGAAACAATATTTGTCTTTGATTACCTTAGCGGTGTTTGCATAACGGGGTAAATAATACCAATTCCGAATCGAATACCCGCTCGCCGTCCATCGATTTCACCCCCTCCCCTCCAACCCCTCTTCCCGCTCCATTGCGCTCGGAAAGGTACCGGTGTCCCCCTCCCCTCCCCTCCCCACCCCACCCCTCCCTCCTCCGTATTCTTCGCAATTCCGACGCTAATTACCGAATTACCACTCGAATTAAGACCCATTACGTATGATTGGCCCACTTATCGACCGTCGAAGAACCCGGCGCGACAACGCGAGCCATTACGTTTCCGAGTTAATACGCGAGAGACGGAGAGTGCTTCTTAATTCCCTCCGGCTTAAATTATTGATCAATCGAACGAGTGGTAATCCATCCATTTCCAGTTAATTTACATTTATACGATAACTAAACATTGTTAAAGGTACTATATAATTTGATATTTCGATGTGGAGTAATAAACTCCGGCATGGATTCAGGATTTGAATTCTTTTTTAATTTGATATCATATAATTCTTTTAATTTATCGATTTTTATCACGGTTGGGTAAGTTGATTTTTTTTTTTTTTTTTTCAACTAAGTTAAGTTTAAAGTTATGGTCCAAAAATTAATTAATTCATTTAAAGTTAAAAAATTATTAATTTATTAAAAAGTTTGCTAAACATTTGCAATTCTCTTAAAAATTTATTACCTCCTTTTTATTATTTTTCTTTTAATTTTTCCTCTCACATTAATAAAAAAGTTTATATCAATAAGTAAATATAAAGTTAATAATTTACGATTCAACATATCTCTGCTTTGTACTTTCAATGATACTTTCTCACGCACTTATAGTTTATTATTTTCCGGAATTATCGTATAAAATGTGAAAAAATGAAAATTTCAAAATTCGAGATCCAGCTTGAAGTTCCCTCCTGAAATTCCCAAATAACCTATCATCTCGCGAAAAGCGCCTGGATAAAAGCTACGGAGTTCTCTCTCTCTCTCTCTCTCTCTCTCTCTCTCTCTCTCTCTCTCTCTCTCTCTCTCTCTCTCTCTCTCTCTCTCTTCGTAAATATAGACTCGGGCGGTCTGAAAGGGTTGGAATCAGCCGTCGATTTATGAGATCGCGGCACTTGCCGCCTTTTACATACGTCGCGACAGAAACACGGGCGGCGCGAATGAAAGGCGCAACCGCGGCTGCCGCTGTGGTGTTGGTTGATGGTGGTGGTGGTGGTCGATAATTTCGGCGGTGAAATACTCCAAGGCCGTAACGACTTTCATCCGGCGCGGCTGAATAACTATGCAAATGCGCCCCCATCCTGTCCCCCCTTAAGCGGGGGAGAGGCCGATGCCCGGTCCGGGAAACCCGCGGGGGGGAGGGGAAGGGGGGAGGGGGGAGGGAGGGCCACACGCACGGCCAAGATTGCACCTTCCATCTGCACGGACGATGACGTACGTCGTGAACGGGGGTAACGAGATCCTTACCGAGTATTTCTCGCGGATATCAAATTGCCACCTGGACCCGCGTCCCTTCGGAAAAAGCCCGGAAGTGGCCGGGCGCTTGAAAAAAAAAAAAAAAAAAAGACGCCATTTACTTTAAACACGCTCTCTGCACGCCTTTTTATCCCTCGTTAATATCCTTAGCGAGGAACGTGCTCGGCCAATTGCGCTCTTCCAGTATCACTTTTTCATTCGTTCTCGTATTACGCATGTGTAGAGAAAGGGAAGGAGGAGGGGGGGGGGGAGGGGAAAGTATCCCCCGGATCCTCTTGCTTTTATTTTCTTCCATTTGCAACTTTTTTATCTGTGTCGTCGGCCATAGTAGCCGTGAATCAGTCTACCGATGTAACGAGAGAATTCTACTTTTATTTTAAAAATTACAGCGATGTAGATGAAGACAAAGGACCGGATGAATCTTGTCAGTTGGAATCAAGTTACAGCTGATGCAGGTGAATTAATTATCGATTAAATCGAAAACCTGACACCGGATATCTTAAAGTCAAAATTGGATTCGCGAGCGATCGAGGAAAAAAACGATCGGCCGAATTTCCGAATGCGTCCGCCCTTAAAACATGTAAAATGTCGGGGGGGGGGGGGAAGTCGCGCGTGTGCCGCAATGACAGCTCACGTCACCGCCGATTAATCATCGGCGTACGCGCCGTCGTACACGGAGATTCCGTATCGAAAGTCGTTTTCGAGACGTCGAATATTTAAACCGCACCAAGAGATAATCGTGTAACGTCATGTTTCATTCAACTCGCCCGCTTCCGGTAGCGTTAACGTCACGCCGACGGAAATACAATTTGCTGCGAATTAACCCCCCCCCCCCCAAAGTTGTCTCAATAATATCCGCAATCTGTGCGTATCCCGCCGAATCTTCGCTCGTGCCCTGTCACGCACGTATATGCATATGGTGTACAACGTATATACCCGCCGATGTAACAGCGTACTGACAGCGGGGGGCGGGGGCGGGGGGCGGGGGGGGGGGCTCGAGCCGAAACGGGGATAGTCTCTCACAAGCCCGTATCCATCGCCGTTAAATTAATAACCGTGCTATCCGCGTGTACCGAACTCCTCCGAAATATCGCCCGACGCCCTCCGGGGCCCCCGTCCATCCGCGTGTCGTCTCATCTCCTGTCATACACTCTCTCTCTCTCTCTCTCTCTCTCTCTCTCTCTCTCTCTCTCTCTTTCTCTCTCTCTCCTGCTCCCGCCATACAATCCCGCCATGTATCCCGCATATGGCTCTCGCGTGCACGCGCCGCGCGAATACGTGCGGGTGACGAGCGGAATTCAGAATTCCGTATGTGCGAGAGGTTACTCGCTCCACATTGTTCGCGTAGAGGGTAAAGGAGAGAGAGAGAGAGAGAGAGAGAGAGATCCAGCGCGTGAGGGGGAGGGGGAATCACAAAGCGAGCCCGTATCGTCGTCAGGCCGGCCGACACGACCGATAACAGTCAATGCGCTAAATGCATAGGAATTGAATCTGGTCGATTCATTTTCGCACCGATCCTGCCCGGACCCGGGCTCGTTCTCCCTCGTTCGCTTTTTAATATTTGGCCGAATGAAAAAAAAAACCTAGTCGCTCGGAATCTGAACATGAGAGCCGTGCGGAACGACACTAGTGAAGCTGATACTTGTTTATGCCAGCTATAGTTTTTATTTTCCTCGAGAATTCTGGAATATCTTGGATATTTGGCCGAATTAATTCTAAATCTAATATTTAAAAATTTGACGTTATATATAGTCAATTAATATTCTTCAAGATCAGAAATTTGAAAATTAACGAATATCAAATATTCTGCTCATATCTGAAAAAAGATATAAAATTCCAGTTAATATAAATTAGAGAGAATGAAAGAAGTTCAGATTCTAATTTCTTTTTTTTTTTAATATTAAATTTTATCTTATAGGGATCTAATTAAACCGTGTATTAAAGTAGAAATTAGTTTAATCTAATCTTTTACTTTTTATCCTATATTAATAAAGTGATAAAGAAAATGTAAAATATGGCAATAGGAGCCGGCGCTGTAAACCAGGCGCAAATAAATTAATGCACAATTAATTGGTCAAAATCATGCGATGAAATGTATTAAAATTTATTAGTTTAAAATTAATTAAAAACGGAAGCGCTCCCTTTTTAGATCTTCATCAGCGCGGTACGAAAAAAATTCAAAATAAATACAACATAATCGATCAGGTGTGCAATAATAAGTCGCAGTCCAATATTTATCTTCTATTTATCTAAGATACAATCTATCTTAGATATCTTATATTTTTATTATTAAAAGAAGCCTTTCCTAAATTAATTTTATTTTGATAAAATATGTTTATATCGATCCGAAAGGAAAAAAATTGTATTAATATTTTAGATAGATATTCAGGCAATTTACAATTCAAAATATATTTGTTGCTATTTTCTATAATTATTTGTTAAAAAAAAAAACGATTTAAAAAAACAATTTATCTCTGCCAAAACTATCACATACACATTTTCCTACAAGAAAAATTAATTATGCAAATTTATTATCGCTATTTCACAAACTCTCAAATGACAGGTTGATTATCGACGGTTCAATTTCGTATTTATTTATTTCGGCGCTTCGTCAATCTCCGTGCATTAATTATTTCAGAGAATTGTCAGCTGTCGTCGCGCGAATACCGGCGCGGTGTACAGATATTTCCGTGCATCACAGCATTGCGCGACGCTTATGTCGGTCCCGATCGTTGGCGTGTCGATGGGCCAGGCCATTTTAATTACGATTGCGTCCGTATACCCGACCTATATATGCATCGCGGCATAATTCCACGTGTCGTAAAAGTGCGAATGGCTCGCGCGAATCGAACTCACTCGTTATTCTCGACGGAGTAATTTCGCTCCGGCTCGCAACGTGGACCTCCACTACAATTAAATCTCCACGTGTCCTCTGATTGCTTCATTAGCGCATTACTCGTTACTCGTTTCGCCGATGCGCAGCAACGATTGCACCACGTGAAAGAGAAGAGCAGAAACCGACGATGACAAATCGATGGCAAAAGAGTTTGCGAATCTCGAGACGACATCACGGTATTATAATTGACGAGTATAAAATGGGACGGTTCAATTAAAAAGATCAAAAAAAAAAAAATCCTCCATTGGATTAAAGCATTCCGTGAAAATTGAAATGTTTGATGCACGGCAATATAAAACGAAAGGCGAAATAATTAAAAAGATATTACGAACAAATCGAGTATGTAATGTGGCTTTCAAAAATATTTCGATGCTATAGAAAAATATTTAGAGTAAAATATATTATTTAAAATAATATTATTAAAAAAAATATTATTTAAAATGTTATTTAAATAATGTTATTTAAAAAAATATTATTAAAAAAAATATTATTTAAAATATTATTTAATGTCATTTAAAAAAATATTATTTAAAATATTTAGGATAAAATATATTATTATTTTTTTTTTTTTTCAAAACTATGAAACATTGATGGATCAAACTGAAAAAGCCTACCCTCCAACTCAATTTTTCGGAGTCGAAGCAGTTTCAATTCCGAAACCATTGTGGATAAATCTTACAGTACTTAACCGAGGTTATAGGCTTTTAACGTTTGAACTACATACCGTGTGCGGTGACCAATGGTGGGGCCAGGTCTTGGTCTCGTGACTGCTGCCGACCGATGGTTGACTTGCTAAAAAGACGACCCGTCTATCGGTGCTACCGGTTCCGGTGCCGCTGGTGGTCAAAAGGGCCGCCCTGGCCCTCGAACCGCCGATGCTTAACGTTGGTGACGTGTCCATTACGCCCTAAAAGCCAGACACATTACAAGGGTCGTCGAACCACGAAGCGAACATTTGTTGAATCGTAGTGAACTTTGTAATGGCACGAGAGAGTGAGAATAACTTACTCTCTCTCTCTCTCTCTCTCTCTCTCTCTCTCTCTCTCTCTCTCTCTCTCTCTCTCTCTCTCTCTTTCTCTTTTATTTATTTCTGTCAATAAATTATATATTCAAAATAATTTTGTATACTGTATATAATATATTTTTATACTTTAATTATAAATAATTTATTTATTTAAAAAAATTTTTTAAATATTCTTTCAAATATATTTCATGGAAATGGTTTGCAAGTACGAAGTTTATTTATCCCAAAATATGCCGCGATTTTTATTAAAATGCAACGCACAAGGAATACGAATTTATTTTATTACGAATTTCGAGACTATTCGCGCAAGATATATAACGACTTTCAACGAAATTCAATGAGAGTAACGAAGCCCGTTAGCTGAAGGATGAATGCGGCCGAAGGATGCTGAAAATGTGGCTTTCGCGTCGAATGTACTCCTCACGAAGGATTCTTATTAATCCGAGCTTCCACACCCGTGTACCTTTGTATTCATCGGCCATGAGCAACGACTTAGATTTTAATATCAACGAGATTTTACTACGCTATACGCACCATGATTAATGAAGCTAAAAAAAATCCGCTCGTTATTAAACCCTTCGTAATCTTATTTTAATTATTTTGATAATAAATAATATTCAGTGTTAATTTAAAAGCAAGATAACATATATCTACGGTTTATATACACTTCAAAGTTTATACAGGGTGTTTCTAAGTAAGTGCAACAAATTTTAGAAGATGATTCTTTGTCGAAAATTAAGGGGTGTCTTTTATATAAACATATACTCCTATATTTCTCTTTGAAGAGTTACTTTTTTTTCGAATTTTGAACAAGTTAGAAAAATAAAATTTGGTGGATATTTTTCACTGGTAGAAAGAATACTTTTTTATTAGATAAGATAATTTTATTTTTAATTTTTTATTACATAAGATTATTTTAATAAGATAATTTTTATTAGAATTTTTTTAACGTATTATGATCATCTAAAAATATGGGTTAGAAAGCTTGATTCCTTTAGAAACTTTTTTATTTCTTTTGCATTTTACTTTTCTATTTTTTTTACATTTTTTACTTGTATTTCTTTTATTTGTTACGACAAGTTGAATTTTAGAATAAAAAAAGCAAGCAAAACAAAATTATAATAAATGTTGGAAAAATGGAATAAAAACAACACAAAATTATAATTAAAAAAAGCTTAATTTTCACCTTCTAATTTTTCGTTACTTACTTAGAAATACTCAGTATAAGACAAGAATACTTTAATAATTTTAATATCACCGCATATACACGAAATATGATATTCATACAACATAAAATTCAATATTTCATAAAATCGTTTCCACTTCACGTCTAATTAAAATAAACAATAAAAAGTGACCTGTAAGAAGAATGTCAATGAAGAGCAAGAGTGCAAATTGCATTCCATTACTTAATTTGAGCGAAGCGTGAGTTCCGAGTTAACATTTCCAACGTTTTTTCACCGAGAATCACCGATTTCTTAAAAATTTCATTACCCTCTCTCCGAAAGCCACGTTCTCTTCTTCTTTCTATCCTCATCTCTCTCTCTCTCTTTTATTTTTGTCACGCTTGCGCGATTCTCATGAGGGAGGAATCGACAGTGCAACACGATGATCCCTAACAACCGGCGGCGAATGAAATCCATAATGAGCGTAATCGAGCTCGTTAGACCGCCGGGATAAAAAGCCGCTCGTACGTCGTTAATGCCGGCGGGAAATGGAGAGCGAGCAGCGAGTACCGAGTGGCGAGGAAGAAACGCGAGGCGCCGAGAGTGGATGCGTTTTTCAGCGGGATTTACGGATCGTCGACGGGCATTAAGAGAAATGATGCGCGACCGCGTCCCGCGCGAACACACGCGACAGATGAAAGGGAGAACGCGGCGCGAACCACCCCGGATTCGGGCGAGATCAAAATCGAGGTACATATAATTTCGCTGACTTAAATTCTCGAAGATACGAGGGAAGGTCATCGAGTGTGTGGCGAACGGTTATTGATTGACTTCATTGGATGCCGTCGACAATCGGAAACTAATTCACTCCATTTACATGCAGCTATTTCATATACATTTGTGACTTAATTAATTACTTTTCTCTTCGTGTATATATATATATATGTGTGTGTGTGTGTGTAATACAAGATCTTTTTTACTATTTTCCAATAATCATTTGTGACATATAGCTTAAAGTATCTAAAAAATTCATGAAACATCTGTCATTGTAGTTGATGATTTCATAGTCATTTTGATAAAAATTATTTATCGAATATTTTAATGAATTTTGAATGCAAACGAAAAAAAGGAAAAGGGTTTCTTTAAAAATATATAACTTTTTTTTTATATGGAGGAGAAAAAATCTTTTTTATTTCAAGGTTCAGTGTTCAAGAAAAAAAATAGTACTGATCGATATTTGCAAAAAAGTTGAATTATTAATCATCAATAAATTAAAATCGTCAATAATCATCAATAAATCAGAATTAAAAATAAAATTATATATAAATTTGAACATATTTGACATTTCGCTGATAAAAATAAATGTTATTTTGGTTCGGATATATGACCTACATATTCAGTCGAAGGGTTAAATTTAAATAATTGATAAATAATTAAAAGAGCATTATTGCATGTAGCTTGATGCTTCAAAATATTCTTATATTATACTTTTTTTAATATCGCCTAATATCTTATTGATTTCACGTGGAACAAACAAGATGCGTAGGAGGGGAAGTGGAACAAAAGCGAAGAATGGAGGATAATCGCTCTCGTTGATAATCGCTATGGTGAAATTGATCCTTACCTTCCAATCGAATCCTTCCACGATCCAATATATACTGCGAATGTGGCCGATCCGTGCGTGTTAACGATCGATTGTCGGATCGTTTTCGCTAGACTAGAGATCCGGAGGGACGAGTTCGTCGAGGTCGCGATCGACCACTTGGCGTATTCAGATTTCAGCTCGATCCTCTCCACCTCAACCAGGTAATCCCCATAGTCGCGTGCACCTAATCATTATATAGCGAAGGGCGCGGGTGGCGCTGCTAGGTGTCCCTTAAATCGTTCCAGCACGACGTCGACTCCTCCTCCGCGCAATTACGAGTCATTACGAGCGGGATTCCACCGTGGTAACACACCGGGTACTCTCACCGGGTGCTACACGCCAAGGAACTCCTTACGTAGTGATTATTTACGGCGACCGGGAGTTACCGCGTCAGTTAAGCCGGCGGCGAAGTGGTCGACTTCTTCTACTTATCGTCCTCGGGACGAGGACGATAATGAGAATGACAACGGACGTCTCGCACGGAGTCGTCACGTCGTTCGCGAACGACTTTGCCCGACTTTGTCTGCGTGACGTGCCGAAGGAGACGTGCTGTTGTCAGCTGTTTGTCAGTCAGGCTGATGCGGAGCGGCGTTTCCGCTTGACAGCCGCGCGCGAAAACCCGCCACCTTGCGATTTACTATCTCGTACGGCACGAGCTCCCGTTTCGCGATGGAGTGAGCGACGGAGCTTCCGAGTCCGTAGACCAATTTCTCCCCTCACTCGCCAAAAGAAATTTTCAAATTTTATCAAATTTTATCCACGTCATCGGACGGTTACCGAGTGACAGCGACGTGTCCCGAGGACTGACCGGTGGACTTTCGATCATGGCCGAGGCCACGAGCGGGAGAGGATTTCCTCGGGATTCCCCGACTGAGGAAAAGTGCCAACGCTCGATCTAAAGTCGTCGATCCAACTCGTCCTGGGGGACGAGACCCCTGGCACAGTCGTCGCCTCGCACAAGCGCCGCGTACGGAATCGCGCACGACACTGAAGCGGCAGCGAAGTCTCGCGCTCGAGGCAAACCTCTCTCGCGGATTCGCGGGCTCACGTGTGAAATTCTTGCGCATGCACCGACGCCTTCCGTCCCTCCCCTCCCCGTGCGTCCCCCGTCGACGCTCGCTCCCCATCTCTCTCTGCCCTTCGGCATCTATCCCTCTCGCTCACCTCCTCTACCACCCTCCTCGTTCAACCTTTCTCCCTTCCCTCCCTCCCCCCCGCCGGGTCGCTTTACCCTTCCCCCTCTTCAATGTCGCTCTTCTCTTCTGTCGTCTTCGGTCGTCGTTCCATCTCCTCCCCCTACCCCCTCCCCCCCCCTCCCTCAACGTCGCGTCTCTTCTTCCTCCGTTTCTTTCCCTTCTTCCGGGGATAGCTCCTGAATCATGAAGCGACAAGTGTTTGGCGCCGAGGCAAGCGCTTGTGCGGGAGTTAAAGAAGTATTTCATGAAGTAAGCGCGAGAGTATATCTCGGCTCACAGCTGTGGAAATGGGGGGAGGGGGAGAGGAGGAGAAGGAGGTGGGGGAGGGAGAGGGTTGGTATCCCTTAATTGGTGCCTTCTCTCCTGCAGTTCGGCGGACGAGATCGATATCCTGGTCGTCGGTAACTCCTCAAAAAGAGCCACGTTATTCCCTCTTAGAAAATTGATTCACGTTTCTTGCCATTAATCGTTTACGGTACACCGGGCGCGCGCACGCGCGCGCGCGCGCGGAATGAAACTAGGTTTTCTTAACGCTTCTCGAAACTTTGCTGGTTCAACTTTCCGCATATTCAAATGATCACGATATAATGGCTCGCGCGGTTTCGCGCCGGTGAAATTTCGCCCGCGGATCAAGAAACGCGAAATGCGTAAAAATGCAAAAGGGAAACAATAC
>JBCEZX010000014.1:5918838-5945447 GCA_039654345.1 Cataglyphis cursor
TTTATATATGATATGTGATACTATATTTTCAATCAAACGCTAAAATTAATATATAACTTTTAATTTTATGAGGTGATCCAATTTCGTGATCCGAAAAAAAAAAAAAAATTTTAAATCCCTAAAATTTTTTTCAATATCATTTTAATTTTTATTTTTAATATCACGAAAATTGAAATACGAGAAATTGATATACATTAAAAATTATAGAAATATAATAAAAATTATGAGAAAAATAGAAACCAAAGCAAAGATTCAAAAAATTATAAACATACAGAATAATACATAATATAATAAAAAAATGCACTACAAATATGTAATATTATTAAAAAAGATATTCTGTGCTGTTATCAGTATTTATAATTACATATACTTTGCCAAGGAAAGTCACTGAATAAAAACTTTAGATATTCCAAAACTCTCGATTAGCATATAAACGAGCAACGAATGCACAAACCATGGACTTGTGACGAGTAAACTAACTAAGCGGATTAAGTTCATATCAGTTCTGATAAAGTGCAGAGAGCACTTATCGAAGAAACGGGGATACTTTATTTTAGGAAACCTATATTGGTGTAACATCTTTTCTCTCTCTGACGTCATATACACATGTAATATAGTAATCAATTCGATTACATTCAGAAATTTCTGTTTCTGTCTTCTACTCTTTTTATCTCCAAGTTCGATATCTATTTATAGTCCTTATCCTTATCCTGTTTGATTTCTAAGCTTACCCTTCGTAAATCACTGTAACAGGATCTCAAAATAATTACATCAAGTTGAAGAAGAGCAGAATACTGATGATAAGACTTTCCGAAGCTTGGTCATGTATAATCTCACAAAAGTTTCCTTAACCCAAAGAACGTGGCTATGACTAAATTACTAATACTAGGAAGAAAAAAAAGATTTTTTTCTGTCGAAAAGATCTCAACTCGCATTACATATAAAATTTGAATATAAAGAAAAAAGAAAATTTCAATTAATTTGTAATTAAAAAATATCTCGTACGACATAATGTCTGTCGAAAGAATGACGGAGGAATATGCTTAATGTTAAAAATCTTTCAAATTCGAGGAAAGGGAATTTAGGCTCACTAGATTTTTATGAAACAATGATGACGAGAAAGAATGAAGGATTTATACGCAGGATCCTTCGCGATCCCAGTTAAGGGCTCAGTTTGAACAACGGAGGCTTAGTACACTTGTCTCTCTCAAAAACTGCGTTCTCCGCTTTTGTTCCATTCTTCCTCGTTTCGAAGAGATTTCGCTAAGATCCTTTTATTAAACAATGCCAATTTATTAAATGCGCTTGGAGCTTGCTTTACGGATCCGCTCTTTGTCCGGACGAACGCGACGAAAAGACGCGAACCGCGCGCACGCGGTTTACTTATAATGGCATTCATAACAACTCTTCGCCAAAAAAGGCGCCATAATTTAATCTTCGATCCGGCGGCGGGATTAGAGCAAGGGAGAACAGGTGCGACCGAGGCGGCGATGAACAAGCCGCTTTCCCAGCCGGATTTTTCCGCAATCTACCTTCGTCGGATCCGGTAGATGCTAGCCATGCTCTCTCTCTCTCTCTCTCTCTCTCTCTCTCTCTCTCTCTCTCTCTCTCTCTCTCTCTCTCTCTCTCTCTCTCTCTCTATCTCTCTCTCTCTCTCTCTTTTTCCTCTCTTCGGAGGTGCTTTCTCAGACCGATACTGGCGAAGACAATGGCGTACTTTGTGGCGCTGCCGTGATTAAAACAGGAGAGCGAGTCGAACGTGAGAAAGACGATGGGAGAGAAAGGGAAAAGCGGTATAGAAAGCCGCTCCACTTTCTCGGGGACTGGCAAGGATTGAGAGCATAGGAAAGTCGTAGTCGCGTGGACTGAGTTTAGAGAGTTCTTTTCATTACCAGTTCACCTCAAACACACACACACACACACACACACACACACACACACACACACATACATATAAAATAACGTCGAATTTTCCTGTACATACATCGTTCTTCATGTTAATGACTACGAGTCCGTATGTTTGCGAAAACCGCGCGATATTTCGCGAACGCTGCCGCTTTGACGCGCAGCAAAAGACTCAGAAAAGGCTCGTGGAATTTCTGAGTCGATAAATTCGACATCGATCGATTAAATAATAAATAAATCTATCTGTCTATCTTAAACGCAATTATCAAAAATTAATTCGATTATTATATAAATCGTTAATTTGTAGAATAATAAATAAATTACGTAAATGATTTTGAGAGACGCGTCAATTTATTATATTACTCATCTACTCATTTTACTCCTTCATTTTGAATTTAAAATATAATTAATACAATAATAATAATAATAATTAATAATAAGAAATAATAATAATTAATAATAATAATTAAATAATAATAATTATTATAATTATAATTATTATTAGTAATACATTTATATATTATATATTAATAAATAATAATTATTATAATAATAAAAAAATAAAATAATAATAATAATAAATAATAATAATTAGTAATAATAATATATTTAATGATATATTAATTAATACTATAATTAATAATAATGAAATAAAATATTTGTTGGCAAATTTTGCACGTCTACATCCTTGGAGTTATAAATATTCAATTTGGACGAATTATTAGCAGCACACTTTTAAGCGGACTAACTCCAATCGAGCGTAATAATCGGCCGCTGAACACAGCCGGATACACCGATGGTGCAACATTGACTGGTCAGCCTGTACGTCCTGCAATCCCCTGTGCCTAACGCCACTGCCACCCACCCCTTTATTATTCCGTTATATGTGTAGATGGTGTACGAGATATCGCATGATCGAATCACGTAGCAGTTCGGACACGATAACCTAATGAACGGACTGAATAATGATCAGGCGACGATTATGCGCTGTCTATTAAATTGATTCGGCCCTGTCCTGCGCATTGCGCTCCATCTTGCTCCGGCCAGGTTCTGTTCTGCCGAAAGGAAGGACGGCCGATGGTGACGACCACCGCGTACCGTCCCATCCTTAACGAGCTCTACACGGTAGGATTACGATGGGAGATTCAATTTGCCTCTTTAATCCCGCAACCCCGCGCGTCTTTTACCTTATCGCGGACAAAGGCAACGGACGTATCGCTGCGCTCGAGCTGAGAAATTGCATTCACTTTTATACCTAACTCGTCACCGCTCTTTAATCCACTTTCTTGATGCGTGTTCACAGGACGAGAATAACGAAACGGATTTGTCATTTTCACGATCGAGTTTCGGATGAGATAAACGCGATTATATATACTTGCCGTGAATCTGAGATAATTTTCCTGTCCATTTCAAGTAGGCACATTGTTGGAAAATTTGGTTTAAATTTAAGGATATATGTCATATGTCAAAACATTGACAAATATTATTTTTTCTGAATATCTGTGCAAAACCTAAACGTAATTCTCTTAACGGTTTGGAAATTATAAAGTTTAAAATTTGAAGTATTGACATTTATGGAAAATCGAAAATTGTAACACTTATTGACAAATTTGACAAGGAAAAAATATCGCCAACGAAATAAAAATTTTCACATGTGCTAAGGAAAGTCTAATAAATATTTGTGCTAAACTTAATTTAGATCCACTTATTCGTTTAAAAGCTATTTATTAAAAATTGTAAAAAAATGTAATATAATATCTCTCTTTCTTTCTCTTTCTACAAATTACTCGTTTTTCCTTGTTTCTTGCAGTTGATTTCAGGGAATATTTACGATCAAAAGTTTTTGTTACAAATTAAGAAAAATATTACAACTATTTTCTTTTACGAAGATGTTAAAAATCATATTATTTTATGATACTTTAATTCTTTTTATAATCCGGATTCATTTATTTGATTTTTCAAACAGTATAAACGTGAAATATATGTTTCATTTAAATTTTGACAGCTTTTTGCTACTCTTGTGCAGCCAAAACATCCTTAAAATATATCCCAATAAATCTCCACAAATTTAAACGGTGACACTAATACTATGTTAATATTTCAACAAAATAAATGAAAATGTCATAGTAATTTGAAATAAATTTTGTGTAAAATCAACATATTTTTAATGATAAAATTAACTTCGAAAAATATTATTGATGTATATTTTTAATTTTATAATAGATATGTTCCGTATCATTAATGACAGAACTTATCTGTTAACATTTGTAGAAAAAAATATTGATTTTATTTTACTTCTATTCTAAAATAAAATCAATATTTTTTTCTACAAATGTTAACAGATAAATTCTGTCACTAATGATATTTCACTATTATAAAATTAAAATCATATGCACATTGTTTTATTTTTACATTTATTCCAGTTCAATTAATACAACAGCAATATGTCAAATTAATAGAAATATTTAATACATGAATATATTAAATATTTAACACACGAATTTTAAACGCTATATTTTTTAACAAGAAAACAGAAATTTTCTTACAATGCAATAGTCAGTTTTTCAATTATACAGACAGCAAAAATAGTGACATCTTCAATAAAATAACAACGGTCCGACGCTGGTCTCCTCTCATTCGAGAAAATGCAAGTTGTTTCACGAAGGTACCGTCGAGAGTTTTAAGTCTGACTTACACGATATCTTTCCCGTACACTCACCGGTGCTACCCCATTTTATCCCGCGATACTGTCCCCGTGGCTTCGGAGCACGTATTAAAATCGTTACAATGGCGACGAGCTGCGTCTCGCGGAATTTTCGCCGAACGAAAGAGATCTCAGTATATGAACGTGATTATATGCTTTTATTACGCTTTATATAGATCCACGTAAGAAGCTTGTCGAGAATGATATAATCCGCCAATACCGTATCTGTCGGCAGCTTCAGAATAAAGAGAAAACGATGAAAAGTCGCTCAACGTTCTTTCTGATATTTTAAAATGAATTTGGTAATAATAAAAAATAGACTAGAGTGTGATTCTGTCTTCGGTGAAAATGCTTTTTTTTTTACATCGATATTTTTACACGACCGTTTCGCACAAACTCTTTTATTATGAAACTGTCAAATTTTTACATAATTTTTTAATTGTTTGAATTCATTTTTTTTTTTTAGAAAGAAAATACCAACCCTAATTTTGAAGTCTATATCTAGCAGAAAATTTATTATATTTATACAATTTTCAATATGTGTGTATGAGCAGCAATTTTAATTGTTTATCACGAGTTCATTCCCGCGCAAAAATATTTTGTACCAAGTTTCTTCCAAATTAGTCAATAGATACCAGAAATATTTTTTTGCAAAAATAAACAAATTAAAAAGCAAAAGCGAGTAATATCCTAAGTGAAGGGCAATGTAATGTATGTTTATAATGTTTTCTAATCCTTCTCTAATCCTTTCTTCTCTGCGAATAGGATCGTGTTCTCCCGTCAACTTGAAAATGAGATGAAGGAAATCGTGCATTCCTTCTTACACGACGACATAAATTGTCCCCTTTTAATACAAATTGTTGCATATGACCACGTGCTTTTTCAACGTCGCCGAATCACTCTTGCCGCAGACGCGGATTAACGGACGGGTGGCTTCCAAATTTCCGTGCCGTGACTATTTGTAATCCAAGTTGCGGAATTGGGTCTTTCCGCCCCAAGGCGAGATCCCGGGCACCGGTCATTTCCGATTTTGATGACAATCGAAGACGAAGACAGTGTTTCCCAAACATCATTTTCGTATTTGCGTGAACTGTGCAAACCCTTTGTACAAATATCGCGACCCGACAGGGGCGTAAAATTCGTACGAAATATGTATTAAGAGAGGAAACCAATGTAACAGCTGAAAAAAAAAGACTATTTTTAGGAATTTTTTTCTGGTAAATAATTAATTTTTTTTTTAAATCACTTTATTAGCATCACGAAGTACATAATTTAAACTACTTTTTCTGAAAAATATTCGTTAAAAAAAAATCAATATTTATAGCCACAATATCTAACAGTGTGAGTCGCTTTAAAAAAACGGGCGCACGCGTAGCGAGCCAATGGAAGTTCTGACGCAAAAAAAAAACCAAGTATTTTCTTAAAATATAAAACAATAGTTTTAGTTGCACGTGTGGATTTGAATAAAAAATCATTTGTTACAAAATAGCGGACATTTGAAGAAAAAAGTATCAAAATTAGTGAGACAATGATCTCTGTTTTTTAACATTACAAAAAAACAAATTATTCAATCAAAAATTTCATACGTGCAACTGAAGCTATTGTTTTATATTTTAAGAAAATATTTGGTTTTTTTGTTTCAGAAATTTCATTGCCCCGCTACAAACGCGCCCGTCTTTTTTTTTAAGACTACTCATAATATAGACTATTGTAGCTATTAATATTAATATTTTTTAAAAAAATTTCACAAAAGATAGTTCAATCTATGTACTTTGTGATGTTAATAACGTGATTTGAGAAAAAATTATTTACCAGAATAAAAATCATTAAAAATAGCTTTCTTTCAGATGTTACACTAGTTTCCCCCCTTAAACAAGAAATAAAACGGTATCTATCAAAAGTAACATCATTAACATCAAAATGATATTTCCTCGCTTCTCTTCCCCTTGAAGAAGATGCTGTCGCATGCATCTCGCATCTTCGCAGCCTCCAACAATCACTTTGTGATCGCTATAATGCCCGGCGACTTTTCGCAGTTTTTCTCCTTTTCTCTCTCTCTCTCTCTCTCTCTCTCTTTCTCTCTCTCTAAAAACGGCAGAGTTCTCGCGTGCCGGAAATTGAAAGTCCGTGACGTGACATCCGGGACGGTAGATCTTCCGCGCGACCCCCACAGAAACTTCATATTAACAAATCGAGACGAAAGAAAGCCCCGTGACTTTACAGACACGTCTCTTCTCTCTCTCTCTCTCTCTCTCTTCTCTTCCTCTTCTCCCTTCTCTCTCCGTTCGTAATTTTTTCTTTCCTCGCCACGCATTTCGCGATGCTGCGACCCATCCTCTCCGAAGCGACGTCGAGTTTCCCATTAAATTTCCTCTGTCCTCGCCCATCGCCATCCTCCTCCTCCTCCTCCTCCTCCTCCTCCTCCTCCCCCGCTCACCCCCTGTCGATTCGTGCTATTTCGCGGCAACGATCCGCCCGTTATAATCGATTCGGCCTGATTTCGGTTAATTGCCGTCATTCAGAGTTTGGCGACGAAGTGTGTGTTTCGTTACCGCGGCGAAATTATCTCGCATTTTCCTCGTCTCTAAATCACACGACGTTGTTCGATGGAATAACGCATCGACAGTTCGAATTAAGCGACCTTAAATTAGCGATCTGTGACTTTTCAAATCGACTTTTTAAATCCTATATTAAAAGTCGTGTAATTATTGAATATTAATTTACACTTTTAGAAATTTATTTAAAATGTCATATAAGTGTAACTTATTTCTGTGTAGTTTATTTGTATTTTCAACAATGTATTTAGCATTTAATTTTAATTTTGTTTCCTCATAGAGGAAGCTTTGTTTTCATGAAAAAAATTTTTTTTTTTCAAATTTTGATGCTAATGTATTTAGAAATGTTCTAAAATGTCAAAAAATCGCATTTTTACAAAATGTCCGTATGTATGTGCACAAAAAGGATGTGGCTCTAACTTCCGCAAATTTTGAGATCGCGGGCTAAATATTTTTACATGAGACATTTTTACTGATATTATAAAGGGAAGGAAATAAAATTATGAAAAAGCAAGTTTCTAATTTGCACAATTTTTTACTTATTTTATTTCAAATTAGAAAATTAAATATAGAACATCAAATATATATTTGATAATTATATCATTCTTTTACAATCGCATTCAATGTTATCTTAAATAAAGTATAATAATTATATCGAAGAATAAATTATATCAAGAAATAACTCTTTAGATTGAAAGAACAAATCCAAATGGCTACATTTCGCACATTAAATGCGCAGTGCGGAAACGTACTACAATTTCGTCTCCCTCTTGACCGCCCTCCCCCTAGCTTGACATTAACTCCGCCGGTATGCAACGGGTGTCCCGCGAGTAACGACTTACGTATGCCCTCGTAGGAACCGCTCGCATGCATCTGTGTGTCGCGTCGAGGGACGAATAGGGGGAGGGGGAGGGGGGAGGGGGAAGGGTGGCCAGGAGGGAGCTGATTGCGTCCGGCCGAGATGATTGCTTTTCGCGTGGCTATGCCTGACGCATACATATACGGACGCGCGCGCAAACATCGACGAGCATAAACAGACGCCGCGCATTCACACACGCGCGTTTCAATATTCCGATAGTTTATTCGTCTAGATCGTCGAAGGCCCGGGCGTCTACCGGGCGGAAAATCACTTCGATTTTAGTTAACACACTCGACGTCGCACGCGCGAAATAACGAACGCGACATTTTCCGAGCTTCCCCCTCTCCTCCCCGAGAAGCGACCCCCCCTCCCCCGGAATTTTTTACCCCGCGAAAGAAAGCGGCAAGTTTTTTTTCGAGTACGAGGCGATTCTTGTCGCCGTCGCGTTTAATTCCTCCCCCCCCCCCCCGTGCAAATTTGCGGCAGAGGGGAATACCGGTGGGGAAGAAGAGGGGAGCGGGGGAGGAGGGAGGAGGGGAGAGGGGGAGGGGAGAAACCGAAACTTTGAAAGACGAGTCGTGTAGCATTAAAAGCGGACAACGACGTCGATTAATAATCGTTGATTAAACAGTCTCTCATTGTTGTCGCTTCTCTCAACGGTTAGGAGGGGAATTCTAAAAGTTCCTCTCGGCAGCTTCCGCAAACCACTTTCTCCGGTATAATCTCGGTTTCAATTTTCCCCGACTTCCTCTTCACGGTTTTCGGTCGCCTCAGCCTAAGACTCCGCGAGCTAAGAGATTCCGAGATTCATTCACGACAGCTGACACGCGTCGCTCCAAACGAAATTTACTATATACACACACACACACACACACGCACGCATACACGCAAACGCGAGAGACAATCGCGGGCGAGTTCCGAGATAAGACGCTGCACGAAATTGATCCTAATCCGTAATCCGGCCTGTTTCCAGTAGTCTCGCTTCCGTCTGCCGTCTCTCCCAAGATACTTAGCGCCAGGACGAAGGATCCACGCGTAAGACGGAAGGAGAAAGGACGCGCGGGGTGCAAGGGCGAGGGAGGGAGAACGAGAAGGGCCGCTGAATGAGAGAAACTGGGAAGAGGAAGAGAGAGAGAGAGAGAGAGAGAGAAAGAGAGAGAGAGAGAGGAGAAGGGGAAGGGGGGGGAGGAACGAGTTGCGTTTCCCCGACGAGGGAGAGCACTTATATACTTCGGAAGAGCAGCCGGCGCGCTCGATGTCCCGTGCATTATGCATGATACGACGGTGCTTAATGTTCGTCCGAATCATCTCCCGACTCTATTCCTCCTCCTCCTCCTCTCCTCCCCTCCCCTCCCCTCCCCTCCCCTCCCCACCCCACCCCACCCCACCCCACCCCACCCCTCTCCCCTCCACCCTCTTTTCTAAGCTCCGCGATCGCAGAATTTTGTCAGACCGCGCTTTCCGCCGCGATCGCGAAAATGCTAATTGAAGCGTTACCGCAATTACTCCTCGGAGATCCTCTCGAAAATCTGTTATTAACTTCTCTGCTCTCTTCCTTTCCCCCCCCCTCCCTACCCTTTCCTCCCCACCCCACCTCCCCTCGATCCCTTCCCTTCCCTTCCCCAACAAAGGAAAAGTTTGCCGATCGTGCCTACGGGATTTTAATCGCGGACTCGGATCGCATTCAATGAACGAAGTTATGTTGATAGTGACCCAATTATTCTTCTTCGGTAGTGCATTTTCTTTTTTTTATTATTATGTACGTCGTTAATTATAACAAATTGACATGATTCGAATTTGTTCTACTCTTAATTCAATTTTGATAATGATAATTCTGGGAATGGAATAACGCGTTCGCGCGTTTCGTATAAATTGTAAAATATATACGTGAATATGTTATACGTGTGCTTTAAAAAAAAAGAATTAAGTATAGTATTAAATACGCACATGGGAAAATATTCGAGCTACATTCGGTAGTTACTACACACGATTAAATCGCGCGTCGTGTATCTGAAATTCCTTTGGAAGAGAGTCGTTCGCTATTTGCGCGAAATTGTCGCGCGTAACTGTCAATGCAAAATAAACACGGGAGGATAGCAGTTTCCTATACGCGCATGGCGAAATATCGCGGATCGTCCATTGCGATCATCCATGCTGGTACCATATATTTTTATCTTGGACGCAAATCGCCGGTTGTCATGGAAATCTACCGCGGCCTGAATATCGATATCAGCGCACGTCAACGACGATGTGAAATGAGCCTAAATCGCAATCTAGGATCTTTGTGCGCTTATCAGAAATACATACGCACCGAAAAATACGTATCGATTAGGAAGAATCGTCCATTTCGCAATATTATACAATACGCGCTTCTAATACAAAAGTTTTTAGAAACGTTTAACGATGTATGTGTCATATGTCAGCACGTCAAAAGGAAAATTTGGAAAATTTTGTAGAAATTTTGTAAAAATTTTAGAAATTTTATAGAAAATTTTGTACTATTATATTATTTCTTTTGAGTATCTGTATAAATTTTGGAAATTATTTAGGTTTAAAGTTCGTATCGATTTTTATGGAAAATTGTATTATAGCAATTATTGACAAAAACCAGAAAAAAATATTGCCAACAAAATAAAAATTTTCACAGATTTTTAAAAAGCTCTAATAAATATTTGTGCAAAACTTTATTCAAATCTACTTAAATCGCTAGTACTTAATCTCGTTTATTTATTAAAAATTGTAGAAAAATATTGTCTCTCTCTAAAAATATTTCCAGCAAAATATTAATTTCCACATGTATTGAGAAAACTCTAAAACATTTGTCCAAAATTTGATTTATATCCATTTATCCATTAAAAATTATTTACTAATAATTGTAGCAAAATACTTATATAATAAACAAAAATCTTCTTTTAAACTACTCATTTTTTGCTTCTTACAGTTTAAGTTCAGGGAATATTCACGACCAAAAGTTTTTGTCATAAATTAAGAAAAATGTTAATTACACCACAACCATTTTCTTTTAAGAAGACATTAAAAACCATATTATTTCGTGATATTTTATTTCTTTCTATAATTTAATCTTATTCGTTTGACTTTCCAAACAATATAAAGAGACATATGTTTTATTTAAATTTTGACAGCTTTCTGCAAAACATCCTTAAAGTATCTTTTTTTTTTTAAAATTGACTCTATCGTTTTTCTTCTCTGCGGTGTCAACAGCAATCCTTTCCATTTTATACAAAGCTTTCCCTCGATTTATTTGACTCTATTACCCTCTCGCGTACGCTTAGAAATTTCAATGTATCTTGGCGAGAAGCATTTCGACAGTCACGACTCGATACATAGGAAATGAGGTGTCCGGCTGGTATATCCGCTCTCTCATATCCCTCTCGCGCGACTTGTAAAATTCCAGGATGCTCGGGGGCGACGAGTAAGTTACATGACGGCTCGCGTACGAAACGAACGAATTAATTATTCATGCACGTCCGGGCGTCCGAACTGTGCGCTCCGCTCCGCTCCGCTTCGCGCCGCCGTCGTCATCATTTCGCGCAGCGGCGGTGCGCGTATCCGGCGAGCTATGTGTTGTTTAGCATGACTATGGCGGATGGCGATGGTATACTACCCCCCGGGCTCTACCTCCCCAGGTACATAAGGAGGAACACGTTTCGCAGCCGCGAACCCGCGCCGCTCCCACCCTTTGTACCGGACCGTGTCGGCGGACGCGCCCGTAATGGCTGTAATTAATGCGACACGCGTCCAATCGAAACACTGTCAACGTGCCATGACAACGTATCTTTTGAAGCTCATCCGCCCCCGTTTCCGCGACAGATGACATAAGGCGAAAGACGCGGAATCTTGCGGTGCTCTCTCGAGGTAGAGGATTTAAGTTTAAAAAATGTATATATATTATTTATTAAACAAAATTATTCCATTTTGCGATTCGATCGTTTTACAATACATTCTTAATCCAAATTATATTATCGAAAAAAGTCAAATGATATAGCGGAATAAAAATATATTTGATTCTATGTCGTTAAAAAAATAATTATTGTCAATAAAAATAAACAACATGATAATTTATTATTTTAGAGATTTTTGTTATTACGATTAAAATTAAACTTGGAATATTTTATGTATCATTATATTGCACGATATATAAAATATATAATAAAATAATAATATATAAAAATATATATAATATTGAATAAATCACACTATCGAGAAAATAAAAAAAGGAACACGAGCAATATGTCTATCTTGAAAATAATGCAAATGATAATCAATTTATAAATTACCTGTCGCATATTTTCGCATCGTACGTCACCTGATGCTGCTTTGGATCTTCTTCTCTCTTATTCATTCTCATGGCGCTTACACTCACTCGCGAAAACACGATTAATTATAGTTGATCGCGTTTAGGAATAGCATTTAAGAATATATGAAATGTTTTGTACCACTACGTTATTGCTCGAGTATCGCCATAATGATAAGAACATGTAAACAATAGGGTCGCCAAGGCTGAACTATGTTATTGAAAAATCGTTATCGAAATATTTTATGTACTATCATATTATATGTTTACGTGGAATATTAAAGCGTATAAAGTATATTTTAAATTATGATTAATTATTTATTGAATTGATTAATGTATCACGAAGCTTTTTGTTATGTCAATTATTCGATTTTGCGATTCGATTGTTTAATTGTACGATTTTAATCCGAATGATAAAGCGTCGAACAAATTTAACTTTAATTATTTTTTAAGAAACAATTATTGCTTATGAAGATCGTAATAAAACAATAATTCATAATTTTGATTTTTGTCACTTCGATTCTTGATTAAATGTGTCTATACGTCATGCAAAATACACGTTTCGAGACTTATCGTAGCGATATAATCACGTTTAGTTATAATATTAAATTATAATTATTATTTAAGATATTTAAAAAATAACTAATTATTAATCTTATGAAATTATTTCTCAATACTTATCGCGTTTAAGAAAGGAATTTGACGGAGCGTCTCGCACTACTACTTTATTCGAGTGTTACCGTGCGAATGATAACATATAAAGGAAATTTGAGTGTCTCACTCCACTACAGTTCTATTCAAGCATCGCCGTACGAATGATAACAAAGCCGTGATACGTAAACAATAGCGCGCCAATGTTTACGCTACCAAGGCCGAATACCACGTTAGGTATTGCTAATCCGCTGCCGAATAATATTTCACGTACTATAAAATATACATATATGCGAAACAATTAATTATATAAGTATTTTAAATTATGGATCAATTATTTATTAAACGATTAATCACGGAGCTCATCGTTATATTAATTATTCAATTTTGCGATTCGATCGTTTTACGGCACATTCTTAATCCGAATTATATCTAGATTGTAAAAAAGTCAAATGATATAGCATCGTGAATAAAATATATTTGACTCTATATGTATTGTTAAAGAAATAATTATTGTCGCAACAAAACTGTAGATTTTAAATTAATTTTAAGTATTTTCAAGGTAAATTTTTTCGCAATTTCGGCTTTTTATTTCAAGTTCGGGCTAGCGTCTCACGAAATAAATATAATAAAATATATCATACACAAATACGTGGAATAATTTTTTGTCATGGATTTCTCGATCAAAATAAATTAGATTTTTATCTCTTTTTTTATTCAGCAAATTTGATCAATTCCAATTTTGACGAGTGAAGTAACATATATATATATTCAACATATATGTAAGATCTTTAAATTATTTTTGAAAGAGAAATGGCAACGTTTTCTTTCGCAGCATTAGTACGAATAAAGATACATCTCATGCTTTTCTTTGGAGAAAATTTGGAAAGGGAAGAGCACAAAGTTCAAATTCTTTTCTATGAAAGCTTTAGCCGCCCATTTCTTTCATCGAAATTCTTCTCTTTCAAAATTACCACGCATTTCAATCATTTTACAAAGAACCTTGTCTTTCTTTCTCGCTTTTCTGCTAATACTCGTGAACAGCATTCCCACGTAATTTGCTGCAAATCTGTTCTCCGTTTAACCGCCAAAAATGGTTTCCAGAGACTTCTATCGCCTTTTTGATTGAATCTGTGGCAATGTCAAAATTACCTTTTTTGACTATTTTATTTCACGAATATATTTTATCTATGTTTTCTGCTTTTTTAATACTCATCAAAGCCGATTGTGATTTTTTTGATAAATTGAAACGAAAATAGCATTTCTATGGAAGACTGCAACTAGTATTATTGATACAAATACAAATAAAACAGCGGCAATTTTATAGTATTTGGACATTCATTATCTTATTTGTTCTCAGTGCGCTTATAATCAATCAAAATAAATAAAAATTAATTAAAAAATATATGTATATAAATCACAAATAAAAATTTAATTCATTAAATTTTAAATTCTTTAATTCTGAAAACTGTTTAAAACTAGTAACAAAAAAATAGAAGAAAGCTTGTAAAAAGGACAAAAAATAAATAAATTTTTTATTTATCTTTTATATTAAAATATGTTTTTATATGTATTTCAGTCGTGAAATGTCCCTGAAAGTTCTATGCTAGCAGGAGGATCCTATCACTATTCTTGTAGTAAGTTGCCATTTCTTTAGCAAAAAGTTTCTCGAAAGCTTTGCGAACTTTTCGCGTGTCTTCCATTTATCAAACCAGAACGCGCGTTATCTCTGGATACAGTCTCTAAAGTTAACTCACGCGAGGTGTTAGAAGCTTGCTGGTAACTGTGACAAGTGTGAATATCAAATCAATATATGCGCGCATTTCGCATCGAACGAAACGCTTTATAGCACGAATTTTTGACAAAATAGTTCTGTCTTACGTGATCGTGCTTATTCTCCTTTCGTTTCTTTATCACTTTGTCTCTGTCTATATATATTGATCAAACAAATACGTTTGATCTGTTATAGACAGATCCAGGTTTCGCCAAGTAAATATACGTAATCTTGTCTATATATTTACAAAACTGCGTTTGTATCTCAAACAGTTTGACTTGTGACGTACCTCGCTTTTCTTCGTATAGCTTATTTGCCTTATTTGATTATACAAAATATTGTATTAAAAATAATTTTTTATAAATTGGCAATGTATATACATATATATATATAAATTGTGCTTTTAACTTAATCTGTTAAACATCTGTTAAATTTATAAAGAATTTTTTATGAACTAGACAAAAACAATTTAGATTAAGTTATAAAAATTAATAGCAAATCAAAATAATTTATGTTTTACAAATTGTGTGACAATAAAATAGAAATAAACATGATACAAAATTATTTGTGAACAATCGCTATTTTTTAATTTTTAGCTAATAGTTTAGATCACTATTTGCGTGCTCTTTATTTTTAATCGCTTGTACAATATTTGAAGCAAGATTTGCAGGGCACGTTTGACCCTAGATAACATCGTATTCACGCATTCAAGCGACATCATAGCAAAATGAAAAAGCGGCTTCGTTGCAGCGTGGATGCAGAGAGTGAAACAACAGGGAAGATGAAAAGTGTGCGCGTGAAGAACCAGAAATTGAGTTCGTAGTGTTTTGCATATACCAGCGTCATTTCACCGTGGAGAATCGTCGGCCATGGTGTTCGTTTACACAAGAATCGTCCATCCGTATGTACATTTACCGCCGAGGGAGCAAAGAAACAAAAAAGAATTAGGAGAAACATTCCGACGCGATTCGCTTCACGATTAAATTCTTTTTTCCCACGTCATGTTCATTCCTCGATGGTTTTTCTGCCATTCGTTGAAAGCAAATTTTGTCTGTTATTTTGCAGCGAAAAATAAAAACTGCTTTAATTTTGTAGGGTAAAAAAATTTTTGAGAGAATACTGTTAAATGAATATAATAATTTTAATTGTATTTTAATATATTCTCGCATCATTTTTTATGCTTTGATAATAGAAAAATATATAGAATCAATTTAATTGTTTTTATTATTGTAGACTAGTAAAATTAATATTGCACAAGAAAAAAAATATATAGTTTTATCTGATGAGTTAAAAGTAGGTCATGATACAATTTGTTTCTTTAAGTTTCTATAATAATAATAATTATGTACTGTAATTCATATTTCAAATATAACATTTTTTAAATTTCAGAAAATAATTTATTTCTTAAATTGCCACTTTAATCGAAAAATAACGTTTGTCCGCAGCGAATACTCCTTTTATTTGCAATAATCCTAACTCACTTCGCGAAGAGTGCAGGAATGAGAAGAAAAATGAGACTTTCATAATGATATTCGCGATTTTTTATTTGCGACAATACGACGTACATTATGCCAGCCGTTTTTCTTCTAGTTACTCACATCTTTCTCGGTTTTTCATATTTTTTTGAGACCGCAAAATGCAGTGAAAACTTGCGCTCAGAAGAATTTGCATGTCGACGATGCGGTGGAAAGATGATTTAATAAAGTGGAACAATCTCGAGACGAGAAGACTGTATGGAGAGAAAAGTCATTTGATCTTTGACTTCGTCGAAACGTCTGGGGAAAGAAATATTTCGTTCGCAGAAGTGGAACACGGAATGTCGTAATAAGCGATGAATTCTCATTGCGACTCTCGGAATAGATCCTCCATGACAAAAGAGTCAGTGGCGCGGAGAGAAATTGCTAGAGCAATCAAATGACGTGAACATCGAGTACGTCAATACTTCTCCAGCAAAAACGCGTGCAAATTAATGTGACAAAGCAACACTTACCATGCTCTCTCTAAGAGATTTGTAATTAACAATTACTAACTATTTATATCAATAATGATTTTATGTCAATTATATAAGGCAAATATATTAAAATTTATAGCTAACAAAGAATATTCTTGTAACAATTTTTAGAATTTTTTGTAAAATAATTTTTTAAATTTAGATTTACCTACTTCATGTATAAAAATACTAGAATAAGATATATGCTGCGTAAACCTGCTAAAGATCACGTTATCGTATCTTCTGGCAATAATTCAATGATGTGAGACTGTGAGTATTCTCGACATTTTGAGACAGTCCAGCTTTCTTATCAATGCCGCAATGGCAGCAGTCGTTGCTGCTTCGGCAAAGCCAACTTGTTCAATTTCTCACCTGTAGGATGATTAATGGACTAATAAACTATGATAGCAATTTGTTCGAGGTGCCGAATAAACGACGCCGCGCCACGATAAATCGCTTCATGTGGTCAAATAAACAATCCGGATGCAATTGCGAGAACGAAAGGAAAACACTAATTTGATCACTTGCACGTGAATTCTCTCAAATGTCAGTAATATAAGACAATGCTGGTCAAAAACAAAAAGCAGTTTTTTTCTTTTAAAATGATAATTTTCTCTTCTTCTGGTCTCTCTTCGCCACTTTTCTCTTTTTGCATTTCTTTCCTTTGTTTTCCTCATTCCTCACACACACTTTCTCTCTTTTTATTTATTAGTAATTAGTGCAATATAAAACTGACTATGCAAAGCGATTTGGTAAACAAATAACTATCTGTCACAGACTCTTTCGGTGAATATTTCTTTAATATTTTCTATGGCATCAAGTGAAAACATCGTCCTCTGAATGACATGGAGAATAAATTCGCTGCGTTTGAGAACATGAAAAACGCCGCTCAACTACACATCCTCCTTTGTATCCATTTTTCGATGTTCCGGATACAGTTTCCTTTTTCCTTATTATACGAGTATCATCTGCCTCAGAATGTTACGTCATAGAAAGAAGTGAACAACTGAATGTTTTAGCATATCAATATATCTATACCCTATTTTCTCTCTTCTAAAGGAATAATTGATGCTAAATATATTTGCGATCGAAGTCTGCGAAGAGAATGCACGCGGAAGAGCTTTTCTTGTTCTCGAACACATGCAGAAATTGTAAAACTATCGGTATTTTCGAAGCGAAAAACTTAAGAGCGCAAGAAGAACAAAACATTCCACAATATTGGCGTTGCTTGGCGATGTTGAAATACCTAAGCTAGTTCATCGATTCGCAGGCGCCAAACGGCAATGGGGTTACCTATTCGCTTTTTCATCCCGTCAAGTTTCAGAATAACGAACGTGAAATAAGGAAAACGGGATAAAAAACTTTTCTTTTGAGAAAAGTTTCGAGCGATGTCCAAACAACGAAGACGCCCGATTTTCCACGATGTCGTTATTTGCTCTACCATCTTAGGGAGTTACGTGCCATTTCTCGGATGGTTTCCCGCTCTCGCCTGACTCGCGCGATCGATCTCTCGATATTCCATAGGCGACACGCCTGGAGCCCCGATGTTAACGGTGCGTGAAACGCAACGCGCGCCGAAAGCAAGATTAATGTGCGACAGGTTCAAGATATACTCGTTAATTGTAAGACGTGATGATATACTTTAATCAAAAATTTTGTCACCAAGTCTATAATATTCTATCGCAATGATAGAGAGGTAATATATTTCAAATATTGTTATTATTTTTTTTTTTTTGGTGACGAGAAAGCAATCTCTTAGCTCGTATCTCAATAAAAGCATATAAAACATAATAAAAAAGAAATAAGAAAATTTGTAGAATAAAATTCGCTTAAATATTTAAGATAAATTAATTTTTGGGTAAAAAAAAAACAAAAATTCGTAGACAAACGGGAGTATCTGTCGAAGATCTGGAACGACATAAATGGTATGTAATATATACGTACAACACGAAAATTAGAATACAAATTTGCACGCGCGCGTAAGCCGCCGTTTTTCTTAGTTTACATGGCAAACGATAAACGAAATTAGCCTTCGCGATTCCGTTCGACTAAGCGCATCTACCATAAATTCAACGGCAACCTTTAAAGTTACCGGCAGGTTCTAAATAGAAAATTACAGCCCCATCTCTTCACTCTATTCGAGCGGATTAACTTTGACGGTGCTTTAGCGATTGCGAGCTTGTGCGTCACTTATGTGCGCGACTTATTTATGGGTAGATAAATCTAGATGCGAGAACGATGATTTCGCTGCGTCTGTTACTGCATTACGGACATTATTGGTATCGTCGCAAGAGATAATCCTTTTTTTTCTCGACAACTTGAGATACTTTAGAATTAAATTCCGAGTATTAAACTCTGCAATAAACTAGCTTGCATCTTTTTATATATTAAAAAATCTGTATTTCTTTTTTAGTAGTTTTTTAAATAAAAAAAATTGAATTGTAATAAATAACAATTGATAGGATTCTTATCTTGCCAATAAAATGTTTATTTTTTATTTTTTATTTGTATCTATGTATGAAATTTTACAAATAAACTCATAGCTTATATCTATTATAATAATTGCAGGATTATACGTTTAATAAAAATATCTTATATATGCATTTTTATAATAATAATTTTTATAATAAAATTATCTTTTTTTTACTTATATAATATATAACCAAATATTATTTATGTAATTTATAATAAAACAGAATAGCAATTTTTTTTAATGTCTTAATAACCTAACTCGTAGAGAATAATATTTCCGGCTTTATTGCGACAATAAATCAAATCGTTGAGAAACAATATATCCTAATAAAAGGTAAGTTGATACATAGGAAGTTAATACAACTTATACAAGAATTTCATTCCACATGGATGATGCTGCTGGGTAGAGAAGGAAATCAAACGAACTTTATCCAGCTCAGAATCCGATTATATCCACCCTGTCGATCTCCTCTATCCCTACAACCTTCGTAGCCTGTGTACGCTACATTGCTCTTTTTTTCTCTCAAGGTAATCTTATCTGAGGGTGGACTTAATGTACGAAATTAGGACATCTGTGGAAGAACTGAAATCGCTGTTATTTTTTTCGCTAATAAACTATACAAAGCTTTTTTTTTGGTTCATATATTAATGTTGTGAAGATCAATAAAGTAGACACAGATATCGTCAAACCAGAAGAATGTGGTATAATAAAAAGTAATATATATACATAATATATATACATAATAAACAGAAAATGAATAATAACAGAGACAATTTGAATAATAAATTAATATTATATTTTTAGTACGATTGTGACTGTGTGTTGTTGTTTACTTCATAAGTTGACAAAAATATTTTGAAATAATTATCAAGATCGTTCTGAATTTTTACATCACAAAGTATATACAATTATTGTATCCTGCATTTATATGTCACCATAACGTGATTGATTATATTAATCTAGTTTTTATTTTGTCTTCATTATAACCACACATTTTATTTTTAATAAATATTAATTCAATTGAAATAAATTATTAATATAGGCATATTGCAGGCATATTTCCGAGATGAGCACGATAATAATCCACGAATTAACGTTAGAAATTAATTTTTCATGATCCATTCGCGACTAATGCATTTATTATGGTATAATGACATCGTCGCTTCATCTCGCAAAGATTTCCCAAGAGCGCAAAGCTGTCGTTACATCGACGCGTAAAAGCTGCTACCCTTGCCGAGCTACACTATTACACAGCTATTCTACTGTAGCAATGTGTGCGTTGAATTGTATTTGCAACGAAGTTGAACAGCAATTTTCTGTCAATCGACGCGCGTCCATCCTACGAGAAAATGCATTATCCGTAGCCATGATATTGTCCGATGCCCCATATTGCAATGCATGTCGCAGACATATATATTTAATGGTGTATGTTTGTCATGAATAAAACAGCTATAGCCGCATTGAAATCTTTATGAGCTGGACAGTCTCTGTTGCAGCGGAGATATTCATATTTCATGATCTTCAAATAATATCGAAGCGTTATATTAACATAGAAAATACATTAAACATATAAAATATTTCAAACAAAACATACATATTAATGTAAAATATCGAGAAAACTTGAAAAATTTTATGAGTTATAAATATCCAAAAATTTATGATTATTATTTACAAAATTGCAGAATAGAGATAAAATTAAATAATATATTTTTGTAAAATATAGTAATTATTACAAAAAAATATGTATAATTTTTTAATATTTCCAAATAGAAAAGGTATTATTGAGGTTTGAAGAAGGTTTCATTATTAAAATAATTAATAAATACGAATAATTTGATTTTAATTGAATTCAAAGATTCCCATTTTATTGATTCTGGCGATTCGTAATTTTCTCGCATTGACACTGCGATATTAGCATGCTATTGTACGTTATTCATCGACGGATGTTGCGGTGACATTTTCACGGATGCACTGCGTCAAATGTAGGTTCGCAGTGGTCTGGAACACGTCGCCATATCGATTTATTCACTTATCACGACATGACAGAACACCGCAGGTTGCATATTAATGTGAAACACTACGTCTTAAGTAAAATAAGCGTTTCAGCATCTGGTTACCGAAACGCTTACATATTTTTTTATGTGGTGATTGTGAAAGAACTTGGCACATATCGTGTAACGTACGTGTTAATAACTTTGCTCGATAATATTTGCGGAAGCTTAGGCGCAAAAAAATAGATTGTCGCGTGGCGGTTATCGCACCTCAAGTATTTCATGACTTTTTTATGTGTCACGGTACGTCACGCACATACGTCTGTAACTACATGTACAACTATATCTATGTGTGTACATACATATACCTATGTATTTCCACTATAAACTTCTTGTGAAACTTTTTTACTTAACTACAACCCCAACTTTATTTTATATCGCAAAGTTGATTAAATCAAGAAGTTTGTGTGTTAGTTTAAACATTTTTGCATCTTATGTAATATATTTAAAAAATTATTTGTTACTTTCTTTTGTTACTTTAGCTTCTTTTCTTGTTAATTAACATGACTACAAAGTTCACAATAGGTGCAGTAATAAATAAAGCTTTAATATAATTAAAATCCAAATTTTGACAATTCGACAAATCATTTCGACGAATTATATACATTTAATTATATACATTTAATTTGATCAAATCGTTTTTTACCTAAAAATGCTAACTCTTAGCCAGCTTTCAAGAGAAACTGCTTTAACAGGTCTTCCGGTCTGTCACCAAAAGTCATTAATACCTGTCAGCCAGATATATATATGTAACACGTGCGACTTTCCATGAGCCATGATTTATGCAATACCGTGCCCGGTATTACTTTTACTGCTCTGATTTATTTCGGTCCTTTTCTCTTCGAGCAGCAAAGGCTCGTGCATTAGTGTTCATGAATCATGTGCTAATATACATATATTATTATACATATATACATATATATGTATACACACATATGCGGTCCAAACAGTAGTCTTATAGAAGAAATAAAATTGTACACGCACACATTCTCGATGCGTGCGATCTCGTTCCCCTGAACTTCTTGTTGGAACGTCCTTAAGATTATCTCTCGCATCTCTGCGCTGCGTCCACGTGTAACATGAATATTATATGTTCGCTTTCAAGTTTGTCAGGAACAAGTGTATTCTGCGGGACCATTGAACGTCGCCGTCGTTCAAGTAAAAGCGAATTTTAGCTCTTAGACAAGACATGACAAGACACGGGCGGAGCATGATAAATGAGACATGGGTTGCCTTAGAATCTTTATGGCTATGTAAATGTTCGACGAGAAGTTTGACATGCGCTATGAACGCACAGAAACGATCTTATACTTATTACATTTCATTATATCTTGTCAAGAATTATTTTACGCGACAAGATCTCGTATATATGTCACGATAAAAAATATTCAGTTATATTTAAAAAATGTCGAATTTGTAAAGCGTGAAGTTTATCTCTATTTTTAATATTATGTTATGTAGCATCTCAATGCTATGTGATTCCTTTAACTTTAATAAGTGCAATAAAATAATATATTTTGCTTATAATAAACAAATAAAAATTAGTTAATGCATGCATCAATTACACTGCAATATACTTTCTGCTTGTCGATAAACAAAGATATAACGGTTATTGATTACATGCATGCTTTGAGAAGCAGAGTTACTACTTATCCAAGGGTGAATCTCTAATGGCGTTTGATTTGACTGACAATTACATTTCAAATTGCCCTCTCCAAATTGGCCCGTGTAATTGCACCCTGGAGATGTAATTAAGCCGATAACCATTTCCGCGAGCCGCCAGAAGATCTGACGGTAATCTCATGCTAATGCTGTCAGTGAACTTTGATTCGGCGATCGTAAAATTGCACTTGCGTTTGTCTTTTTAAAGCAATTTATGCAAAAAGTAAAGTATTGAATAAAATAATAATATAGCAACTGTGTAAAAATCATAAACTTTAAACCTTATGTACAGATGTGTCAATCAATTTCAAAAATTATCTAATATATAAGAAATTAACAAGAATAGAAAGTTAAATTCAAATTAATATAAACAGATTTATAAATTAAAGCTAGAAATAGTAAATGATTTTTTATTCATATATGTTGTTTTTTTTGTCTCAAATACAATGATATAATATATGTGTATGAAAAGGCTTTTTCGTTATATCTTATATCATCATAATATTTGATATATAAAATTACAAAAATACTTTAACACAACATACATATATATAATAATCTACAATTTATTTATTATATTATCAAGCTACTTCAAAATTTGTGTGTGACATTTTCTCGAAATTTATTATAACTCTTCTTACGATACAAACAGTTTCCAGCGCAAAAAAATGTCAAATAACATTAATCTTACATTCTGAATACGATATCTCATTTTTTTCAATTCTTATATGAATTCTTTAAACAACCGTAATGCGACTAGCGCTTGAATAAGATCATGCCATTCGCTACAAACTATAATAATAACATTTAGAAAAATATGAAAGAGCATTTTATATCATTAAATATCATATTTTCCTTGAAACTGAAACATTATCTTCTTGTTCGAGCAAAAATGCATTATTTGGTAAAACGTAGCCCCAATGCTCGTTGATAAATTCTTTGTGCAGCAAGCGATAGCTCATACATAATGGCGCAAATGCGACCCGGAAAGCGTCGTTGATTTTAACGTAAACAAGCATTTCTCCAACCTTAAGATCTGACGTAAGATCGCGATAGAATCGGCTGGGAAGACTTTACCTTTTCATAGAACGAATATGCAATTTGTCCCTTTCCCGAACAAAGAGCGAGCGGATTTCTTGCAACTTATGCGCCGTTCACTGGAAGCCGCGACGATATAGATGAAGCAAGAAGCATCACCGGGTAAAAAGTAGTCCGGGGACATTTGTCTTTCCGGATAAACGTGAGCGAGGAAGACAACAGTGACTTGTATCCCTTCTCTTCCTCCACTATATATAAATTGCTTCTTCTTCGCCTTTTCCGCTTCCTCCTCTATCTATCGGTCCGTCGCAGCTTACCCACGCCGGAAGGTTTGCGAATCCTTTTCTCAGTCGCCGTCTCTGACGTAGCCTATCAGGCTGTCTGATAAGAGGCCAAGGAAATTTCGTCTGACCTCGTTCAAATGAGATCTTCCCATTTCTCCGACCGGATCGGCCGTCATGACGAATACCGCCTTTCATCGCGGCTGGCGGAAATGGCGGCATGGAAAATCCGGCGTAAAGCTTTATGCGATTCCAGTGTCCTTGGGATAGTAAGAATATCGCGTGCGCGAAGAGGAAATGGAGGGGGTTGAAAAGTGTCGCTGGTAAAGAATCGGCGACACGTAAGAGGATAGCGTGAGATCGGTCGCCGCGTTGCAGCGTGTGCGAATACTTCGCGTGGGAGATGAGAGGATGAGAATGGGATGGAAGATGTGATGGAGAGAAAATAATGGCGCGAAAGAAAATCGAGAAAGAGAACCGAGTGGGAGAGATCATCGTTGCGCGAGAAATGAAATCCGAGTGAAAGCGGAAGCATCAAGAGGAGCATTGTAAAAATGATCGAAAGGAATCGGTGAAAGAGAGAATCGAAGAGGAAAAAATATATCTAGCGACATGACAACAGAATTAGAAATTTATGAAGAAAACGAGAAGAATGTAAAAAATAATACAATCTAAATAAAGGCTTATAAATACAAGAGAGTGTTTTATGAGTAGATCAAAGAAAAAAAAAATCGAAAAAATCCTTATTATAGAGATTCTATCAGAATTAACATTGCAAAGTTATTTTTAGGAGTCTCTGCAACAATATATAAGATATCTTCGAAATTAATTGTCAGACTCTTTGGTAGTTTGTTCTACTCACTTTGCTTAGAAAGAGATTATAGGCTTGGGGTATACTTTATTAATTAAAGTACACTTAAAATTTAACGAACTATCTCGAGAGCATTTTATATGGTATACAAAAATATATATGTACAATATATGCATCTTCATTATATCAAGCGTTTATTAAAATGGATTCTCGATATTATTAAACATGTTTGTACACGTGTTTTCAAAGTATGCAGACAATGCCAAATATAGATTTTCGATACGTATTGTCAAACGAGCGAATATACGTGTATGTTTATGCGCGCTTACAAAGCTCGGTACAAAATGTGCGCATGTATACTCAAATATACACACGATGTACACACACCTCTTCTATCCACATCCGAAACTACCCCAATCTATTGGCAATATCATTTGTTAGCATAGTTGCAATACACACCCGAGCCGTTGAACGCTTTTTAATTGTTCGAACGTAGAGGTAGATATGGGCGCGATATAATCGTGCCAAATCGAGATTCGCGGTTCAGAAATGATCCGATTATTCTTTTATTAAGGCTATTATACATGTGTGTCATGTGTTGCGCTGCGGATATAATCGTTACTATAACGCGATACTTCTTTTTCGGCAAAGTTTTGCGAAATAGGCTAACGATTATGACCCGTACTTTAATGCGGCATGAACATGGAAGAATACGCGATATCATGTGTTCACATACACACAATCGGCGACTTATTTCCACGGTAACATCGTGCCGTTATCGAATCTAATAGATTCTCTGAAACTTTCTGACTCGATATGATTGCGCCAGTTATCGAGAACTTCTTGTAAATTTTCCATATTGTTTAAACGAAAGATACTTAGATTCGATTACGATATAAGATTTATATCAGAATCTTCTTTTTATTTACATTATTGCAACTTTTCCATTTATCACATTTACGTTAATAAAACAGACTTGTGCTGCATATTTTTTCTTAGAATATAAAAATTAAAATAGTATAAAAATTTTTAAATTTTTTATTAAATGTTAAGATATAAATTATAAAAAGTTTTTGATTTATATTCATTTATTTGAGCTATAGTTAATTTTATTATTTTTGCAAAAAATATCTTTTTTATATATATATATATCTGTTTATAATAAAAAAAAAATATATATATATATTATTTCTCTAAAGAGCTGATAATAGAATTATCCAATTACATTTTATATGTTGCCTCTTACGTTAAATACATTAATTATTATAATCAGACAGTCATTGTACTACTTTGCAAGCAGAAGCAAAAATGATCAGGAAAAGATGTTTACTTTCATAAAGAAATTAAAATGCAAATGGATGCTCGAAACTTTCCGTCATAAAATATGAAAATAACTTCCGTATCTCTCAAGATATGGAAGTTATTTTAAAATCATAATTCAATAAAACTCTTGTTTGGGTAATTAGATTCGAGAGGACAAATTTCAATTTTTTAATTGTGTAACTTTAATTTTCATAGGGTACAGAATATATATGTATAT
>JBCEZX010000014.1:5955432-5969388 GCA_039654345.1 Cataglyphis cursor
CACAAATATTCAGAAGAAATAGTAGAACAATCTATGAAATTTTAATGCTTTTGTTAGTATTTCGATATATGTCACATCCTTAAGAGACATTATTAGAGATTCGAATTTCTTTAATATAAAATCGATAATATTGTTTATATAATTTAATGTTTTCATTATATTTAATTATTATAAAAGTAATGGCGTTTTTCAATATTACCGTGTTTACATACAATGACAATTGCGGCTTGAATTTAAGCAAAAAATTTTTAATAAAATTTTTTATAAAAGAAAAATTATATACATATATGATATAATAGCGTATTTTTATACACACATACATAAGAATATTACGCGTATGTTTTTCTTGCATAATATTACTCTTTTTAAACACTAAATCTAGCAAATATTTTTAGCTTTAAATTCATTAAATCGTATCAACTATGTTTAACAAAAAATTTTTAAATGGTTTACATCCCTTAAAAATTTGAGAATTAATCAATTTTAATAAAATATGATAAATAAATCAATTTTAAAAAAGAAAGATAAATATTTTTTTTTTAAATCATTTATTATATTCAAATAAATAGACTGCAAAAATAAAGCAATATTAAAGCAAATCAATGAATATTCAATTTAAAGAGCTTTAGACAGAATAATTAATTGAGAAATGTTGTTCAAGCTATTGACAACAATGAGATAGGCGTTAATGAAACTTGTAATTATTATGAGATTGCAAGAAGCACTTTTATAATTAATTTCATAATAAATGCTAATAATTATATTCTTTATACACACAGATTAACTATATTTATATGAAAACAATTATTTTTATAATTTTTCATTAACAATTTTAGTTGTGATTATCTTGCAAAATTTTAAACCATGATTCATCTTTCCTTAGGTCCATCTTTGTTGATATCATATCATGTGATCCAACTAAACTGCACTATAAAATGGACATAATCTTTTTTTTGCATTTTTTATTGGTAAAGATAAGATGTTAGCTTGAAGTTTTAGATAGATATTAAAATGATTAGGCTACTTTTTATTTTCAATAACACTTTCTTTTCGAATTAATTTATTTTTGCCGCCGAAATTATGCTACATGAAAGAATAATTAGAAACAGGAAAATTAAAATAAATATATATATTCAAAAGTGAAATAGAAATGCTAAGAAGTTGCGAGTGGGTTCGTTGACGGCGATGGCGGAGATATTGTCATAGTTTCCGTGTGTTAGAGTGATCTACCGTAAAACGTCCGGCCTGCGACCAGATATTAAACGTCGCTATTAGTCGAGGTAATGAATTTTAAGGGAGATGAGCGGCCATGCCCATGCAGCCACTCTTTATCTCTCTCTTTCTCTCTCTCTCTCTCTCTCTCTCTCTCTCTCCGGGTACTCGACGTAAAGGATTGCTCCCACGAAATTATTTCCTTTATAAATCAGAGGCCATACGTTTCGGCGTCATCCCACCTTATCCCGCCCTTGCAGAAGACGCCCCTTATCCCGTCGTTTTCCCGCTCGCGACGTCTCCATGCACTATGCCAGGAGACGAGGAAGAGAGAGAGAGAGAGAGAGAGAGAGAGAGAGAGAGAGAGAGAGAGAGAAATAGTTGAGGGAAGTTTATTAACGATACCTTCATGGATAGAAAATTTTCATTCCGCTCTCAGAGAAGAAAATAATAAGCGCCCGAAAGAAATCATTTTTTTTTTTCTCTCCCACAATTCGCCTTAGCATCCAGAGCTACTATCTAGGCAATGTAAATTGCGTAAGTTACAACCTCCGTGTTCCGAGTTAATTAAATTTTATCCTGTTTACGTTACCGCGCATCCGCGGAAAGAAGGCACACCGCGAGCTTTCCCTCTCGAAATAGCGATAGGGCGCCGACGCTTGTTGAAGCGTTTTTTCTCCTCGCGAGAATTAAATACCGAGAATTAACGAGGCTCCTAATTTTCCAAGCGGGGGGAGGGGGGGGGGGAGGGGCGGCTCTTACACCGCAATGTACGCCGCGTTACTTTGACCTTGGCACCTGCGTGGCAGCTGCGAGAACCGCGGAGGAGACGGGACACGGGAAGAGACACGAGCTACCAGCAGCAGCAGCAGGGTAAGGAGGGGGGAGGGGGTGGGAGGGGGGAGAGGCATCGGCTTGATTTGGTACCAGAATGGGAGCTGGCGGGGGATGTAGTAATTTGTCGGCTTGGGAAGGTGGCTGGCTCCGGCTGATAACAGAGGGTGGTCCATTCTCTCTCCACTGACTCGACCCCCCGCGCGATTCTGCGACCGATCTCTCCCGGCTCCCGTCAACGACCTCGTCATCTCCCCCGTGCCTACAGTGTAGCTTGCGAGGTACACACCGATCCTCGCCAAATCCTCCTCGCGCGAGCCACGTAAGACGTGTCCGGCGAAGACACGTCCCGGCGAGAGACAGGCGTAAAACAGTAGCGCGAGGTGAGGAGGAGGAGGAGGAGGAGGAGGAGGAGGAGGGAAGGAATGGGACTCCCGAGGGAAAAGAAGGGTTGCAGATGGGAGCGGATTTTCCATAATCGGGTATATCTCCCGCGTTTACGAGCGACGACTAACCCCTTGAAAAATTTCATTTTCGCCACGCGCTTTTTGCAAAATCCTATCTGCTGACATGAAAATTATCATTCCCTTTTGATTAACTCTACAAAATATAAGTCCGCTATTAAAGTCGCAGTGTAAAAGTACATATTTGTACGAAAACTTTGTTATTTATTTTTTATAGAAATTTAAATTTAAATGATAATAAGTTTATAATAGTTAATAATAAATTTAAATAATAATAAGTTTGAATAATAATAAATTTGAATAATAATAAATTTGAATAATAATAAATTTGAATATTAATAAATTTAAATAAATAATTTTGAATAATAATAAATTTGAATAATAATAAATTAAAATAACTAAGTTGCGAACTTAATTAATATGTTTCTCGAATCTCGGGATTCGTAGACACGGTACACAATTATTTCGATCGCAAACTACGTGGCGGAAATCATCTTAATTCAAGAAGAATGTACTCGAGCCGAGTTGGGATTCTTGGGCCCGCTGATTGGTTCTGGCAAACGAAGTTAGTCGCCTAATCTCGTTTTCCCGTTGCTCCGACCGATTCTCAAATTCATTCTGCTAGACTGTATGTGTATGCGAACGAACGAGCGAGCGAGCAGCCAACGTGCATTCAGACGATGTTTCCCAATCAGTTTAGTATTAGCGCGGAAAAGTTGTAATTACTCCGTGTGTGGCGACTAACCATTAGTTCCGCGCGCTTAAAAATTTCTTCACGCTCGCTCGCTCGACGGTATTTCGGGCGAGTACACACGAGTACCATGCGAGTGACGAAATAATTACAGAATTTGCAGAACCCGATTATATCGTCCAAGTTTGTTCGTTCGTTTAAATATTTAGCAATTTTAAATATTAACGCAACCTCATGTCGCATGTTTGTATGCGTTACAGATTTTTTAATTAAGTTTTAAAGATTGTTACGTCATTTCGAATGAAAATATACGTATTTCGAATTTGTTCTTGGTATTTTACAATTTCTGGATTGAAAGAGCTGCATGAAAAATTAAATTTACCTGAATTTTTCCACATGATAAATAATATATTTTCGCAAACATTAAACGTTAATTTTTTTTTTTTTTTATCGTGAATAAATAGAAAGATTATTTCAAAGTATCTATACTGAAATCCAAGGTATTATTATAGAATCAATTAATATATCTAGTTAAAAGGTAACAATTGCTTTTATTTAAAAATAAATCTAAAGATTTATCTCTTAAAAGTAACTATTTTCAAAAATTAAATCGGTTTTAATCCCACTATTTTAGTCCAATCATTTATTATTAAACAATGTTTATTTTTGTAATTGACGATTTACGGTAAAACAACGAGTTATTGATATTATTGAAATAAAAAAGAAAAATAAATACATAAACATTTTTTTACTATATAATAAATAAATATAAATAAAAAATTTATTTATCGATTGAAAAATCTTAATTAAAATATTTAAATAATTTATGTTTGCGTTTTGGCTCTTATTTGTTCTGTTACTTATGCAATATTTAATATTGATTATTAGAAAGATTATCGATTTTAATACTACTAGCTTATAATGTTTATTAAAATATATTTAATGCAGAAGTTCGAAAACTTCAAACTATTTCAATTAATAATCTCAATTATATACATTTTTAAAATAATTATTATAAATATTTTGGAAGATAAGTCTTTAAATAAAATTTCATTTCAACGCGGCTAAATAATTATTTCTAATAATCCAGATTTTGAATACATCACTGATTGACAGAGATATCAAATTAATGAGACTCCGCGACATCTCATATAAGACACGACGGCGGGCTGGCTTGAAGAAGGCGCCGGCTGATTATCATGCCCCTTGCCTGGAAGGAGCAACGTAAGGGCGCCCGTAATATATCTGACGTATGCGCGCGAGTTAAATTAAAGTTTGCCGGCAGCCGAGGAAACAGCCGCGGCGCCTCGTTTCAAAGCTCGGCGTTAACTGAAAGCCCAAAGTAATCTCACGTACCGATCCCATCGCGGCTCGTGCCGGCGCCTTTAACCATCGTCCACGAAGGAAAACCTTATCCGCGATTTTTTTCTCCCCTCCCCCCCCCCCCTCCAAAGTAACAAAGGGCAATTCCCTTTCGCAATTAATCGCGCGCGCGCGCGTCCGTTTCAAGCTGCCCGTCTTCCACCCCTGCCTTTAACGTCGCCGATCGTATCTTATTTTACGCGTAAGGGAAATTTACTCGGAGTGCATCCTGATTATATTTCCTCCGGAAAATATAGTCGGGACAAGAATAAGTCCGTCTTCGATTCCGCACGAGAGCTATTTTTGTATATAATAGAACATCTCGATAAATTGATAAGACGCATCCGAGTCGAGGGAGAAGCTCTCGAAATAATTTATAAATGAGCAAAGATCGCGCGCAAATATTCTCGAATTTAATAAACTGATATTATACAGGGTGTCCGGCGTCAATCGCATCACCCGTCGTGTGCAGGTAGAGCAGGCAAAACTGAGAGGAAAAGTCCTGTACCATTTTTTTCGATAACGCTTAATAAAAGAGTTATTAATGAGTGAAGTCTGGCAATTCAGCGCCGACGTTTAGCTGGACGCACGTCAATGAGCCGCGCGCCTAGCATGTGTGCGTGAGCGCTCAGCTGTTTACAGCGTCTCACTGACGTGCGCCTGGCTAAAGATCGGCGATGATTGGCCAGACTTTACTCAATAATAACTCTCTTATTAAGCGTTCAAAAAAAAAATGGTACAGGACTTTTTTCCTCAGTTTTACCTGCTTTATCTGCATATGACGGGTGATGCGATTGACGCCGGACACCCTGTATATCGAGTAACTTTAATCTCGAATTTAATCTCGATTTTTCATCTATAATTCTTGAACTTAATTTTTGTCAAAAATTTAGAATCGGTCAAGCTATAGATTTTTTTTTTTTTTTTTATATAATGGCTTTTCGAACTTTATTAGTTTCGCCGGTAAACCTATCGTAAGCCATGCCGCGCAATGTGCACGGGTTTCGTAAGCTTCTGACCATTATAGAACCACTAATCAGAATTTATATTCCGGAAACACGAAACTTGCATTCCCGACCGATGCAATTATTCCTCCGTCCGATGCATGGAAAACATATGTATAATTTTCCGGTGAGTTTCTCACTATCATTGTCACGCCCGGGGACTAATTTTACACGCTGTCGGCGAAGCGTTGTCAGGGTATCAGACAGCCTGATATCCGAGATGCTACTTAGACATTCGCTACTCAAATATTCCCGAGGTTTCCGCACGACTGGGTCAGATGACACGGCTCTCTCGCATTTAACATACGCATGCATGTCTCGAAATACAAAACGCGTCGTACATTGCCGTCCACTAATGGAGTTCTTGATGACATGGCGCATCTTTCTATGAAATGTTTATGTTTTATATCATGTACGTTTACAAAATCTAATGGGATTGTTTTGCGAAGCGAACTGTATGTGTTCGTGGACATTAATGTATCCCGTGCTTGCATGAAATTAATACATCGTATTAAGCTTGAGTATCTTCAATTTAAATAAGTGCTTTTTATTGTCACAATAAAACAATTTAAAAAATTGAAAGTAAAAGAAGTAGCACAAAACTCAAGGCAATATTTATGAATATATTGTATTTAAAATTTTCGGAAACTTTTAATCTTCTGCTAGTCTTGAGTAAATCTTAATAACCAATATCTCTTCTTGTCTCAATTTTATTAACAATTTTTATCTAATACTGAACAATTGTTTAAAATAATATTTAACATAATTTTTATAATATATATATATATATATAATAATAAAATAATTTTACATAATAATTTTATATAATAATTTTTTATAATAATTTTATATAATAATTTTATATAATAATTTTATACAATAATTTTAAATAATTATCACTATTTGCTTACTTCCCAAAACACTATATATATAGTGACAAATAGTAATAATTATCTAAAATTATTATATATATATGACAATAAATTTTAATAAAATTGTGATAATAAATGTTAATAATATATATATAGCTAAATAATCGTGGAATAGTCTACATTATTTATTTTGTTTATTTTATTAATTATCTCTAAATTTGTTAATATAAATGTTTTTATTTATTAAAAAAAGATATTTTAATTTTGTATAACAATGATTTTTTCTCTTCTCATTTACACATACATATAAATATACATATTCTAGCTTTCTTTTTTTAAATCAATAATCTTAGTCTTAGTATTATCTTAATAACTAATTAAAAATCTTATCTTGATCTTATCTCAAATTTTGAGACAAGACACTATCAAGATTTGATATTTCGTGCAACGCTAAAAAAAGAGAGATAAATAAAAGAGAAATGCCAAGAAATGCAGAAAAGTGAAAGAGAAGGACATTTGACACTTGAAAAAAATATAATCCTCACTCGCGATTATTTTAATATTACAAAAATATCTCTCTACTCTATGTAGTTGTTCGATCGTGTAAGTGATGAGTGTCATTGTACGCGGTTACACGAACAGCGCGAAATGTGCTTCGCGTACACGCATTCTCCTGACTGTCAAGCGCCTTTCGCGTATACGCGGAGAGCTTTTTAGCGAACTGTCAAACTCCGCCAAACCGCGAATTACTCATTCCAGCTACTCCAATATACTCTCGCGAATCAAAGGACCACGGGATTTCACGAGCGAGGACTCGAAACATCGATCTCCTGGACCGCGACACAGCCGAGAGAGAGATCGTCGATAGACTGAGCGACCGATTCAACGGATTTGCGTTTAATCGTTGGCAATGCTGGAATACAATCCACGTTTTAACAAATTCCGCGAAAATATTTCTATTCTCTACGACGCTGCAATCCGCGTCCATTTTCCATTTATCCCAATATGGTATAAAAACGTAATAAAATTTTATAAAATTTAAATAATTTTTTATAAATCTATCATTTTATTTGTAGATGATTAAAAATATTTTAATAATATTATACACTAATATCAAAATAAAAAGTATTATTACTTTGATAATAGAATACTTTCAAAGAAATTTTCATTTTTATATTGCCTGGGAAAATTCGAAAAAAATTAAAACACGATATTTGACGATAAAAAGAAATAAAAATTTTTCAAAGCATATATAATTTCCATTTACATTAATATTACAAGTATAAGATTTTTTTTACTTTAAATAATTATTTTTATCAAATTTTATCCTTCCGCCGAATATGCAAGGCACATCGAGTCAGTGGAACGGAATTTGGTGACAGCTGAGATAAAGGAAGTAAGACAGCAACCACACCGGTATGTTGTCGTTAGATCAACATAAATGTTAGTATAAACTCCTCGTTGCGTAACTGTATACGTAATTATATACGTAACTTAATTGTTAGCGCAATGCATTCTATTTATTACAAAATAGATACATATGCGGGCTCGTTGGAAGTTTCCAAGTTCCTTCGGTTGCCATAATTTACCCTGCAGCTTATTAGTTGGCAGTTGATATACCCCAAAGTTGCATAATTATGTAATACCCGGTTTAGAAAGATTCTCGCCTTTGCAATTAAAATTAATATAATACTTCAAAATGTATTTTTTTTCTTTTTATATAAAAAACTATGAAAAAATGAATTTATTACATACATTTTTCATTCAACTTCTTCAAAATATAAACAACATAAGGATAATAAATCACTGATAATTGCAAATTTAATGCAAATTCTACTATTCCTCTTTTTTTTATCTCACTAAAAAAAAATAATAATAACAAAAATAAAATTGTTTTGTATTTATCAAAATCTATATATGTGTGCATTTTGCATTTATAGATATGTATAAAATGTAAAATATTTAAATGACGCATACAATTTTTGGGATAAACTTTCGATACCCTAGGAAATGTTTAAATCTTAACAAGATAACAATTTAATGTCTTTTGGTATTATCCACAAGAGATACAGTTTTGATCATCCCTTGAAAAGAGCGATGCTACAAAATCATGGAGAGCGAACTTGGGGACGCGTTGAACGTCAGTCGATGACATAGAACTCGACAATCTACGCGCGATCAATACGAAACTTCAGAAGGAAGTACCACCATCTCTTCCTAGTACTCAGAAGCTCGTCATGGAAATAATATCCTGCAGTGCTTCACTGTATCCCCCCCCCCCCCAATTTGTTTGATCGATAAATAAAACTGGATACCTTCAGCAGCCCATGTCGATTATCACGAGAGAGTATTGAAAAATGCGATTTAATTAAATATAAAAAATTTATTAGTGCAAATAACCTCATCGATCTATTACGGAATCGTGAAAAATACCATAAAATTCTACGGGATGTCTCATCCATCAAGACCGAAGCAATCTAGACGTGGCTACGCAATGTATAAACTACGTGCTGTAGATAAAATAAAGTACGTTAATTAAATATAGAAATAATACACACGAAATTAGAAAACCATATACGTTTTCGCTGTAAATATAATTTTCAAGCATTAAATAAATTTATTTATTAATTACATCACTTATTAATTCATAGCTTTAGCTCTGTCAAGAGAAAACCGTAAGACAATTGATGATTAAATTTATAAGTATTAAATACTTTGAGTGAAAATTATTACATAATTTTTTGTCTCATAGATAATGTATAACCTTGCTACAGATGGGGCTGTCAATTTCCCAAGACGAGAACGTACTGGAAGAAGTTTTGCGACGATGAAGAAAAAAGGTTGATTAAAGTAAGACATTCATTTCTAAAATCCTATCTTCCTATTATTTCCACCTTGCACGATTCAGATTCAGATCCTTGCGATATCGTAGATTTTAGCCCTCCTCGCACTTCCCAAGGTTTCGATGAGAACGTACCTCTCGTAGATCAGAAATCCTCTAAAACAATAGATATCCCTCCAAAAAAAGACGGTGAGACTACTCGTCCTACCGTAGAACCGATAGTTAAAATTTCCCCTCCCACGCCATTAAAAAGGATATCCAAAAACGATGCAGTTACGATCGCCAAGGCAAACGCGGAGGAAGAACGTGTTGTTGTTGAAGATAAATGTGCGATAAAAAAAGTGGATTCGTGCAAAGAATCAGAGTTCCTAGATGTTCCTACCAAGAATTCTATCATGCCATATGACGGATCGGGGGATCGAAAAGTGTATTCAAGAAAAACGTGTCCCCTTCACAAATACGATCCTCCCATAAAAATTTTCGACGACGATATCGAGAAGTATTTGAGAGACGATCCGAGAGCTAGCACGTTATCGGATCGGAAAGTGATTAAATTGCCGCTACTGCCGAATGTTTCTAATAAATATGGCAAAATTAAAAGCAAAGTAACTCCTGCCAAAAACCAAAGGATCAAAGAGATTACTTCGCCACGAAAGAAATTGGAGTACCATCCGGATAATGTTATTGATTTAACCGCGAGTGAAATTGCAAAGATAGAACTTAAAGAGGATAATGTACTGGAGAAACAACGTAATCTTAGATCAGATTTTAAATTTTATCTTGACAAGAAATCAAGAGAAGAGAAGAAGAACGCAAAAGATGTAAAAATTGCGTCATCGTTTCAGCCTCAAACAATTAAAACATCATCTGATAAATTAATAACGAAGTATCCAAAATTACAGAAGTATTCAAACATTCCTAAAACTCGGGAAAGGTTTATCGATGAATCAAAATGACAGGACACAACACCCAATATTCAAACGCAATCTGATGATATGAGGACGATCGACACGAATACGCAGGAATTCTTAAATTATTCAAAACAATGCGCGCACAAAGCTCTGAGGTACCTGGGGCTGGGCAAAAATTTAAATTTCAAGCCCGAAATGTGGGAAGAGACGTCGAAGAGATCGCGCTCCTCCACCGACAGATCGATAGTAGATACGGACGACATGCCTGACGTGGCCGAGAGGGTAGGTCCCGAATCCGGGACTCGCAGCCCGGTGTCCTCTTTCTTCCGCGAGACGCAGAGGCGATTGAGAAAAACATGGGCTCCGAATATCGGCAAGCAAAGCGCTCAGTATAAGCTCTTCAGACCGAGGTCCGGTAGATCCTCGATGATACCCGCGAGATCGTTGGGGGCGAGGTCCGCCTTCAGCGCCAAGTTCGCCAGATACGAAATAAGGGAGAGCCGTTCGGCGAGCATTTTAAATGCCATTCCGAAGGTGTTGTGCTTTCAACGCAGGAACCGCGACCGATGCTTAGCCTGCATGCATAAATCCCTGTGGAGGACGGACGAAGCTGTCCCCTCGCAAACGACATTGCTGGCGGAAATTGAGGCGAGAAGCGACAGCGAGTCCAGCTCCGACGAACGACTTCGCGAGGAATTACAAAAGATGTACCGTCGGAAGAAGGAAATTCTAAGATATCCAAAAAACATTCAGGCTCCATCAACGGACAAATCAACGTCTTTGTCGCATCAAGTGGAACGAGAAGATATCGCGATTTCGACCTCAAAGATCGAGCCAAATCAATCTAAGATTAAAACGGCAAAACCTATCGAAAGCTCGGTATCCAAAGGTCCAAAGAGCTTGAAGGCCGCTTCCATTTCGATCTCGGTGTCCTCGGAGCTGTCGAAAATTTTGTCCTCGGAAGTGCACACTTCCGACGACGAGACGTCATCGCCATTGGCACTGGACGATCCGTCGCGATACAAAAACATGGCGCCCTGTCATATGCCTACGGTTTTTCTACCGAGCATGGAGCCTCTGCGAGCCTTGAAAGGCAGAAAACCGACCACCATGGAATCACGAATCGCTCTTATGGAGACCGCGATAACAACGAAGGAGAATTCTGACGAGGAATATTATGACGACGCGAAAATCGCGGCCCCAGAAACGTCGACGGAAAAATCGCAGCCGGGCGGCGAAAAGCCCAAGAGACTCGGCGAGGAGAGGGATATACCCTTAAAGAGCTCGAGAACCCTTTTGAAAGTTAAGTCGGAGCAGCAGCTGATATCGCCGATCGTGAAATCTCCGCCAAAGGACCGACTAAAGAGGGGTTACAGTTGCGCGAGCATCGAGGATTTATCGAAGGATGCTGCGAGAGGTACATTCGAGATTTCTCGAGGCGAGACGGAGGACGGGCGAGGAGGAGTAATCTCTTTCGCGGAGGAGATAGATTTCGAGTCGGTCTTCCCCGACTCGGAGAGACGGACGGAATTACTACCGCTGTCGACGGTGGCCGAAATCACGCGATTTCTCGAGAGTGCGAAATTTCGCGGCGACGCGTCGGCCGCGGACATGCTGCAAAGTCTGGCGGACGAATTTGCCTCGCGATTGATAAGACAGTACGAGGGCGCCGAGGCGGTAGCCTCGTCGACGATGAGGCGCGCTAAATTAACCGCGAGATTAGTAAAGCTGCTAGCGGACTCGAAACGTTACCTCGACCCCGACAAATTCCCGTCTGACCTTATTTTCTCCACGCCACAGCCCCTCATTTGCAATTCCCGTTTGCTAAGACATGCCCTGCCGCTCGACTCCTACAATCTCCTCGCGCCGTTATTGGGCATGCCGCTTTGGTATCCGAAGAAAAAAAAAGTAAAAAAGAGGAAGACGCGCCTGGTGTTTGAAGAAATAAGAGGAGATGAAGTAGAAGATGATGAAGAAGAAGAAGAAGAAGAAGAAGAAGAAATTGAAGAAGAAAAAGTCAAAGAAGTAAAAGAAGAAGAAGAAGAAGAAGAAGGTGTGATTCCCTTCGACTTGGTGGTACGTATGTCGAGATGTTTTATAACTAATCGGTTATTCTAGCGGTTTTTATAACAAATTTAAAGTCGATTTCTCATTAATAAATATCAGGGTTGGGTAGGAACTAGTTAAAAGGTTAAGTTAAAAAATTAAAAAGTTAACAACTTTTAACCGAAGGGAGGAAAGTAAGCTTTTATATGCACGCAGGTGCATCCCCCGACGACCAAAATTTCGACGAGAGCAGAGCTTGAAATAGCTCGAACGCGACCAAATCCTTACGCTCTCTTTCTGAGGAAACCAAGGCGCAAGGTAGGCGACGAAATAGCATCATCGACCTCACACGCTCTCTCTCTCTCTCTCTGAAACCATTGTCCGCGCCTTCTAATTTCGCAATTCACGATCCGCACGCAGGTTGTCACTTGGCGTCCTTTAACAGCGGACGATCTCAAAGGCTACGATCCCGAGGCCACCCTTGACATGAGAACCAAAAATATCACGGACAGGATATGCCGCGAATTTTGCGAATGGCTGCGCGAAATAGGCGGCCCCAAAAGTCTCCTCGTCGACGAGGAGGTCCTCGGAGACATGTTCGAAATTGACTTTACGGCCGAGGCCAGTAAAACGATGGAGGTAGATAGGAATAAAGCGCAGAGCGGATTCCTATACATCCTGCAGTAACATTCGTAATGCGATGCATGATACATGACGTATACACACATGTGCGAGATTTGAATTATAACTTTAGCGCGATATTAGATGACCAATCCGGTTGCGTTCGCTTCTCGCGCCGAGCTTTTCACAAAGAAAATGATTTTCCTTTTTCCACGAAAAAATATCGAGATTACACATTTAATTAATTAATGATATAAAAATTCAATTTTATATTTTGATCAGTGATCTCATTAATCGCTTTTTTGCTTCGTTTCTTATATTTCTTATATTTAGACTTTTTTTTTTTTTGAAGAAGGAAACGAATATAACAGCTGAAAAAAATCTATTTTTAGCGATTTTTTTTTTTTGGTAAATAATTGTTTTTTATTAAATTGCGTTATTAACATCACAAAGATTGAACTTTTGTGAAATTTTTGTTAAAAAATATTAATATCTATAACTACAATAGTCTATATTATGAGTAGTCTAAAAAAAAAAATGGGCGCATTCGTGACGGGGCAACAAAAGCTCTGAAACAAAAAGCCAAACATTTTCTTAAAATATAAGACAATAGCTTCAGTTGGACGTATGGAATTTTTGATTGAACAATTTGTTTCTTCATAATGTTAAAAAACAGAGATCAATGTCTCGCTAATTTTGGTACTTTTTTCTTCAAAATTCCGTCATTTTGTAACAAATGACTTTTTATTCAAATATATACGGGCAACTGAAGCTGTTGTCTTATATTTTAAGGATGTTCTGGATGTACAATAGTAGCAAAAAATTGTCAAAATTAAAAAGAAAACATGTTTCTTATGTTTACACTGTTTAAAAAATTAAAAAAATTGATTCGAGTTATGAAAATTAAAGTATCACAAAATAATATGGATTTTGACGTTTTTGTAAAAGAAAATAGTTGTAGTTAATATTTTTTCTAATTTATGGCAAAAACTTTTGATCGTGAATATCTTCTGAAATCATCTGCAAAAAACAATGAAAAACGAGTAATTTGCAGAAAGAGAAAAAGAGACAGATAATATTTTTCTACAATTTTTAGT
>JBCEZX010000014.1:5983150-6008059 GCA_039654345.1 Cataglyphis cursor
TATATATAAGGATATACGTAATCGGAACTCTCGATCCTCTCGCCCGAGACTTTTGTATCGAGGATCTCATATAACGGCGCTGAAATCCGTGTTCGCGCGTTTGAATTTAAGTAAGTTCACGATTGGGGGTGCCTATGGCACCCCTCCCTCTCCCCCCCCCCCCTGGTCCCCGCAATCGCGGACATGGAAATGGCACGGAATAAAATTAGCGGAATCTCCCCCGGAACGCCCAGGTAATTATGTGTAATTTATATTACTCACCATTGGTATGCAAATCATGCGGACCATACGTGCCCATTATGCCACCTGCCACTCCAGTTTCATTCGCTTCCAGCTTGTCCGAGAGTCCTCCCGTCGCCATCTTTTTCCCTTCCTCACGTTGTTCACGTTCGAGTTGAAAAGTCGTAAGTTCTACTTTCCATTTCTAAAGGAAAATTAAAATAAGAGAAAAATCATGTAAAATAAAGCGCGAGGTAAAGGTTTTTTAATTTTGGAATTAAATAATACCTAGAAGAGCGTATGCATGACTCGATATTTTTTCTGGCACGTTTAAGCGTTAAATGTACGTTATACATTGCGACATTATTTAATTTTAATATATTATATTTTAACATTCAAAGTTAAGAAAGTGCTTTTAATAATTTTAAGAAGCTTAATGAACTTTTAATAAATTTTATTTAAGCTTACGATAAAAGTAGAAAAGTGGAGGAGATCCGAAAAGAAAATTATAAAGATAATTGACGGGAACGGATCCGCTTTTATTTGACCGTTGGCGCAAAATTGACCGACTAACTGTTATATTACATTAATATAACATAAATATTTAAATTTAATTCTCAAACAGATATTGAACATTGTCATAATTAAAGCTCACATGAAAGACAAGTAGACTACAAATTTGTCAAAGAATCTATCATTAAAAAGACAAAGAGAACGGCGAACGGCGGGAGTGAAGGAGAGAAAGAAAGAGGGAAAGAGGGTGTGCTCGCGTTGTACAACAACGAGCGAGCGCGCGAGCGCACGGCGAGACAGAGAGAACGAGAAAGGATGCCGACGGTAGAACGGAGAGGCGACAGCTTAGATACGGCTGAATTGGTCAGTGGCGTCAGTCTTTTGATCTAAACTAAAATACAAGCCCGAAACAACGGCCAAAGCAAATCTGCTCAAAGTGCCTGTCCTCTTCAAAGTACTTGGTTTCGTCTATCTCGCTTCGCCCCGCGCGCGATGACATACCCCAATGACCAATTATCTTTGTATCTTTGCCGATGACAAGCGAACCGCGAGTAAACTGTCAACGGGGGGGGGAAAGGGTTTAGGTACGTGTCAGTCTATCGGATAAGGGGGTTGGTATACTCTCTCTCTCTCTCTCTCTCTCTCTCTCTCTCTCTCTCTCTCTCTCTCTCTCTCTCTCTCTCTCTCTCTCTCTCTCTTTTCCTCTCTCCCTCTCTATCTTTTTCTGCCTCTCCTCTTTCTCTTTCGCTCTCGATCATTTTTTTCTCTTCTTTCTCCCCCCCCCCCTTTTTTCGCATTCCTAATTTCATTTTCATTGGTCGTCGGTTCTGCGCGCATTTTGTCGCGAAGTTCAGTCGAAACAATGGTTTGCCTCGAGGCGAATCAAATCGAAAGCGAATTAAATCTTCCTGCTACCCTGCGCTATCCTTCTCCCCCTCCTCATCCCCCATTGCTGGTGACTCTTCGTCTTCGAGGAAGGTACTTCGAATGTCGAATTTGGGATGAGACTTTAATTGAAATCTGCGTGTCTATTTAATTATATCTTTTATCTCTTTTTTACAGTGCGAAACACACAATGTTTTATCATTACTATAGTATATATATATATATAAATACTCTTAATGTTATTCAATTGTTATTAGATTCTTCTATCGAAAACTTATTAACGTATATTTTTTTACACACATTTCTCATCTTTTTCTGATAAGAGATATATTATAATACGCACTAATAAATAATATTATAATAATATTATAATAAATAATAAAATATAATAAATAATATTACAATCATATTATAATATTATAATATATATCATAGTACATTAATAAATAATATTATAATACCAACCAATCATTTTATATATCTTGCATATAATTTTAATGCATTGCTATTAAAATATTATCAGAAATCAATAAATAAAATTCCGCTTTGTTTAGAAAATAATAAATAAAAAGTGATAAAATAGACCTTTTTTATTTTCAATAGCATCAATGAATAATTAAACGCAAATGCGACAATATTCAGCTATCTAATATCTATAAAATATATCTTCAACTTCACGAGAGATGGTGATTGTCAGTGGAACAATAGTAGTCTAATGCTATGTGGCGGAGAGAAACCTTTCGTCCTAGCACGATATGGCTTTAATTCGTGACATCTTATTCGGCCATCTGGTGAATTCAGTGGTCGTTTGATGTTCACGACGCTTTAATATACTGTGGTCGGCTAGTCGGTCGGAAATCTACGTTCTTCCGAGGGCTTTCGTTTTGATAATGATTAACAAGAGGGAAATTAATGAAGGACAGATTGGATCCATTTAGCGCCATTTCTCTCGTTACCCTTTGTCTGGAAACGCTGTACTTACGAATATTTCTATAATTGATCGCGTCTCTTCTGTAGTGTCTATTCGATCTTAAAATACATTTTGTAATTTTCATTTGTTACTTTCTAGCTCTTTTTACGAGTCTCATTAATAAGATGCTAGAGTGTTTCATCAACTGCATTTTTTTTTGATTATTCATTTTTAATTAGAAAGAGAAAGTTTGATGCTTGGTAAAAAAAGGATTAAAATTTTTAGTCAAACATCAAAGAGATATAACCGCTTAAATAATCTCTTGGCTCGATTATTTGAGCAGGTTTATCTGTCGCCTTCTTTATTCCTTATAACTAACAACATTCCTAAAAAATGAATCTTTTATTTCCAACAATTGCCTCCCATTAAATTTCATAAGACGATCAATCATCTCTCGCCAACGAAAATTATATAATTTATATTACCAGCGACGACGTTTGTGATTTATAGGCGGTTCTAAGGAACGTTTTACTTTGGCAGATGCAAAGACAATTAAGAGATTGACGTAGTATCGCTGATTTCACTTGTCATTAAGTAGTTCACGTTACTTTAATATGCGCTTTCGACGGACCAAGAAATACGAGAAGGAATCATAAATGTCGGATGTTTGTATAATGCCAGCACACTACATATTACTTCCTTGATGCGTCGCCTTTCATTTAATGTACCCTTTACAGGGCCTAATCCCTCGGTAATAATCCACGTATCCCCGCTATGTGCGTATACAAATCTGTGCAGTAAACCGGGTCAATGACGTGATTCACATTTGTTAGCAGTACAATAGAATTTACCCCAGGTATATATGTACATATATTTTACTAACAAAAGTCGTCGGCTATAAGCAACATGTTACCAAAAATAAAGCAAATTAATATTGACAGTTAAGGCAATGTCAGCTGTGCAGCTAATGTCATTGCAATTTTAATTTTAATTCCAAGTTATTTTAATTTACTTTAATTTTACTTTAATTCCGTGTTAGATATTTTATAAAAAAATTGTGCACTTATAAAAATCATACAAAGATTTATCATATAAAAAAGTACAAATAAGTGTCCTCTCGAGATGTGCAGGACAATCTGTGTCGACGTAAAAACGAAATAAAGGCTAAGGGGATCTGGATTTTGTGGACGTCTTTTTTTTTTGTTTCTTATTTGCTCGAATTTTTTAAGGGGGAAATTTTTCGCGCGTCAAAAGGGCCGGTGACCGGTTTCCGTTCGGCAGGACTCCGGGCACGTTAATTCCGCAGGACGTTACATTAATTCCAAATTGGTTTCGGCCGGGTGGAGATTCTCGGCGTCTCGCGCCGCGCCGAGGCACGAAGGATCACCGATCCACGGAATACCCGGCTTAGTTCCGTCGTAATTACAGGCCAGAACGGGGCTTAGCCCGTCCTTATTTATACGCAAGCTAGGACGCGGCGCGCACGCTGATACTTCATTCCCGCCGCTTCCGGTATGCGTTTCTTATTAACTGTAACGCTGACAGGCAGATATTGTCCTCTCCGATCGACCTCAATGAGTGATCGAAGGCGACATTCGTTTCAGTTGAAAAGATCGGAAACGATGTGACTTTGATGAACCCAGCTTTTCTTTTTTTAAGACTATAGATGCAAAAAACAATAAATACTATCACTAATCATACACAACTATAATGATTTATGCAATTTGTAATTCTATCAAATTAATAATTCAATCGAATTAATAATTAAATCGAATTAATAATTAAACTCGGTTAAATCAACTTCGATTTCTGTTTTGCCTCCTCCGAGAAAAAAATTGTGTAATCAAGAGATTCGACAAAGTCCACTCGCCGCAGTCTCCTTGTCGAAAAAGACTCTCTAGGAATGTATCAATCTCCTTTCATCTCCGACAGACAGAGAAGCGAGTGCGCGACCATTATGACAGTGAAAGAAATCGTGAAATTCCGAGGGCGCCTAAGAGAGGCGCTCGTAAGGATCTCGGGAACAGGTAGGTGGAAGGGGTATCTTAAGCACCACGTCTCTATATTTAGGACGCATCCTTATCTCCCGAACCCCTTCTAACCGCAGTTTTGAATCGCGGCGCGCGCGCCGGCGCTAAGCGTCGGTCCATGTCGGTGGTGATGCCGCTCACGGGGTGGACGGAAAAGGGTTGCATCGTCACGAGCGAGACAGGGACGGATGATGGATGGGGGCAAACGGAGGGGAGACAGAGAGAGAGAGAGAGAGAGAGAGAAGGAAAGATGATGAAGAAACGAGAGAAAGCAGAGACCCAGCGAACGACGGGATAACCCTCTGAGTGGTCAAAGGTGTCGAAGCGAGACGATCGCGACGTGGGGGATGAAACTGCTCACGGGGGAATAGGTGTCGTAATGAAGCTCTACGAGGCTGAAGGATAAAACGAGACGGGGAAACAGGGATAGGCAAGAGAGAACGAAGGAGACGGAAACAGAGAGACCGTCAGGGGGAAAAAAAAAAAAGGAGAATCAGAGTCCCGAGGAAGGAGAGAGAGAAAGAGGCGATATCGTGGGCGAAAGAAGGAAGTACGCCGAAGGGTGGAAGGAAAATAGAGAAGGATTGTCACGCTCAACGTTTTGGTGGTGGGGGGTGAAGGTGGTGGGGCGCGATGTGGAGCGGCGCGAAATAGGGAGGAGAGAGAGAGAGAGAGAAAGGGGGAGCGAGCGAGGGGTGCAAGACGGAGACGGAACGGTGGGCGGCGAGGGAGGGGGAGAGAGGGGAGGGGGTCGGAGGAGCGCGTAGGGACGCAGAGCCATAAGAGGGTTGATGGCGGCCGGGGTTGGCCCCAGTAGCACAGTCGCGCGCCAAACTCCTGTAAGAAAGCACGTAGCCGGGTGGATTCGGACGCGCTCATTCGCGCAACGGCCCGCATCCCGGGCGGATTTCTTTTTTTTTTTTTTTTTCTCGATCCTCTTCGACGGCGAAGAGTTTTAAGATTTTGGACTCGTCGTCTCTTCACCCGTCTTCCCCCCCCTGCCTCCCCTCCCCCATCCCACCCCCCTGATCGTCCCCGATCGTCTCGCGCGCTTTCGCGCTCTCGCAGTCCCAGGGGGTTGGCACTATCTGTGACTATCGTTGGAGCCGGTGACTCGAGGGACACGACCAGGTTTTTCTTTTTCGTTGTGGTTGGACCGATCGAGGCGGAATGACGGACTTACCAGGTAAACAGCAATCTATTATTAGACGTTACTCGTTGATAAACAAAGGCATCAACCTCGAGTGGCCGATGATGTACGGCTATTAAGAATTTTTCTTTGATTGTTAGATGTTTTGTTTGATAAATGGAACTTTCAAATCTGACCTGTCAAGTACATAAATTATTTTATATACATATATGTGTATATAATAATAGATAATATTTGGAATTTCGTTAACACTATTATTAATTATTGTCGACTAAAAAAAATGATACAAAAAAAAAATAAGTTTAAGCACTTGAACAGTGACTTAATAAAAAAAAAAAAAAATTGCACGGATTTTTACGACATTGCTGATGCTTTTGGCATGCTCGTTAGAAAGATTACGTAATGCTATATAAATTCTGCCCTATTTGAGAGATAATTTTATATTTGTCGGAAAAAATGGTGAGATTTACTCGCTTTTTGTATGACTGACGGCTTGACAAAAGTTTTCAAATAGAGCGCCAGATGTGTGCGACTCGTTCTGCGAACGAGAGAAAAGCGCCCGCTATCTCTTCCGCACTCGTTGCTCGTTACCGAAAGTAGTCTAATTTCCCAGAGTGTTCTCGCATCCACCACATACCGAGAAATGTCTTTAGGATCTATTTATATTTTCTGCAATAGCGACACAACAAACGCTTTCCGATTAGTAGAAATTTTCGAAAATCCGACCTTTGAAATTCATATCAATTTCAAATGACATTTTGTTACGAGTATCTTAAAATTACGTAACGATATGAACTTCCAATCATGAGATAGTATTGGAAATAAACCCGCTTCTGTAGATATATATTTTTATCTCTGAATATATACATATGTCTGTCTGTGTATAACTATCTGTGTAAAAATCCAATAATTGAAAAATAATAATTAGGATCAAATTGATTAGATTATTCATTTCAGTCGTGATATATTTTTATTTTATAACAATTGGATTTTTAATTAATGATCCTTGAAACATAATAAAAAAAATATTATCACGATATAGGCAATTAAATTCTATTCCATCCGAGAGAGAATTAACCGACTCATGTAAGAGATTAAAAAGAGATCGATAGTAAAAATTCCATCCATTAATCGCGGGGGGAAAAAAGTTCAGTATATTTCGTATTTTTTTTTACACAGCATATCGGCGTATTTTTCACGCTCCTTTATACGACGATGATTACAATTGTGTCAATCAAATGCGATATCGTGAGCGGCGACGCCGCTCGATCTCTCTCGTCCATTATCGGCAAAACAAAGTAGCCCGAGCTCAGCTCATTATGACGCCCGCTGTGATCGGACGTGTCGCACAAGTGCAACCAGACGCAATATCGTGGCGGACTTGCTCGACAATTTGCACGACGATTCATCGCTTAAGCATCGTGAGATTAACGCGCCGCACGTGCCGGCGTACGCTGCGAAATTGAATTTTCATAGCGCGTTGCACAGGCTCTCTCTCTCTCTCTCTCTCTCACACTCTTTCTCTCGCTCTCTCCATTTCCGTTTCTCGTCGACGCAGCTGCAATGTTACTGAGCTCCGGCGGAGATGCCGCGTAAAGGTGACACAGGACGGCGTCGTCAGCGGAAATATGTGCACGTCGATACTCCCCGTGAGGAGTCTTTAGGATCCACGCGACCGTCACCGGCGGATGCGTCGTTATACGCGTGATATCCATCCGAGGGTCGTCGCTACGTGTTAACGTGCCGTTAACGGGATTAGGTGCCAATTACGTTCTTACCGCCACGAAATTACGTGTCACGGTTAAACTTCTAATTTGATAAGTGGCCGTTAACTGCGCTCGAGCTGTGTTTAGTGCGCTCCGACCGATCGGTGCAATCCTACGTTGTTTCTATCATACATCTCGCACAGGGCTCGAGGATGATTTCTCTCGAAATCGATGACGATCGTGTGGGAAAAAGTGCATCGCAAAATTGCTATTATGTTTTGTATAGGGAGTCTTATTTAATGTAGACGTCGTAAAGAAAAAGATATGTAAAAGATTGCAAATTAGAAACTTGCACATTGTTTCCTCATAATTTTATTTCTCTTCCTCTATATCAGTAATCGTAATTATAAATACAATACCAATCATTCTTTAATGATACATTGTTCATGTAAACATATTAAGCCCGACATCTCGAAATTTGAGGAAGTTAGAACAATTTTTCCTTTATTGGAAAAATTCAAAACTTCATAAAAAATGAATCTTTTTACCAGTTCTCATCAAATTCAATCCAACTATCCTTTAATGATATTCTAATTATGTAAAAATTATGTAAAAATTATGTAAGAATATTTATCCCGATAACTCAAAATTTGTGGAAATTAAAATATGCACAGACATTTATTGAAAAATTCAAAATTTCATAAAAAAAATAAACTCTTTTACTAATTCTTATCAAATTCAATACCAACCATCCTTTAATGACATTCTATTCTATTCATGTAAATTCTATTCATATAAAAATATTTAGACCGATATCTCAAAATTTGCGGAAATTAGAACAATACCCTTTTTTTTGGAAAAACTCAAAATTTTATAAAAAAAAATAACTATTCATAGATCCTAGTTAAGTACGATACCAACCAATCTTTAATGATACTCTAGTTATATAAAAAAATTTAGCTCGTTATCTCAAAATTTTGTAAAAATATTTTTTCAATTTTTTTAGAATATTCTGATCACATTGGCATCAAAATTTGAAGAAAAAAAAATTTCACAAATACGAAGCTTCCTCTATAAGGAAGCAAAAATTATTTAATATTGGAGATATTTTCCGGATAGATTTATCATTTTTTCTTCACGTCAATATCTATTTATATATTTTTGAAAATAATGTTTAGTTACTTATTCACGGTAAAAGAAAATAATTGAAAGATTCCACTATCTCAAAATTCTTTTTCCCTTAGTTTCCCTCTAATTCTCGGATGGTACAGCTGTATCTTTGACAGTCTGTGGAGAGGAAGCCTCTGTCCTTCTCTACTTCCTACCTTGTTGGTTTTAAGACATGTCTCATCGTCGCTGTAAAAGCACACTTAAACTCGGTGCAATTTATTTCGTCTTATCTTTCTACCTTACTTCATTCTTACTCGCGTATCTCGCACACGTAATTGACTTTACGCGAAATTTTCTCCCATTTATATTTAATGATAAATCTTTTTTTCATATACAATTGTCCCGCGCAATCCTCACATAACATCTTTCCCCATTCCCCTCTCCCCCCACCTCCTCCCCCTCATAAATAAATCCCTGCTCTAAAAATTATGCCAGGTTATAGCGAGTGACTTGTTAATTGCGGACGCAACAATCTCACGATCGTGTTTCAATTTGTCCCAGCTCCCTCCGTAATTTATACGCAATTTATGCTCGACTCCTCCGCGCGAGACGCAGCGCGACGCTTATCGGGTTCTCAAGCAGTCTTAAGTTTGATATATATATATATATATATACATAAGACGTTACGGAGATGTAAGAGATTAGTATGCACTTCCTCTCCTCCCCTTTGATGAGTTTTTAAAATTACTTTCTCGATAGTAAAAATTTAATTCTCAAAACTATAGCCGCAAATATTCTCCAGCGAGATTACCCTCGTAGACATCTCTCGGCATAATTATCCAAGGATCCTAAACCGACGTCGTCGCTAATATATCCCAATCCGCGTGCAGTAAATAAACCGTGAGCGACGACGGAAGGAAAACAAGAACGGGGGCTCGAGAGAAGACATGAGGCGGGGGGTGGGGGGGGTGGGCGCGAGGGGGGAGGGAGGGGGGGAACCGAAGCCGACCTCCGGTAATTTTCATTCCGGAACGAGACGAGCGGCGAGGCACTGAGAGAGGCTCTGAAACGTCGTTTAAGGAAATCTTGCCTTAAGTCGAGAGCCGTAGCGTTTAACGCAATTGGAGCTCATTTAAAAATCCCATCAAAAATGTACTCGGAAATATCTGCGTGTCCCCTGCCGGCCGCCCAACCCCTCACCACCCAACTACTCCCCCTCCCCCTCTCTCTCTCTCTCTCTCTCTCTCTCTCTCTCTCTCTCCCTCGCTGCTGCAGCTATACGCCACCCCTCACTTAAACCACCCCCGAGGCTATTTCTGCGGCCCTGCCGCTTCTGCCTTACCATCCGCCCTCTTCTTGATCGTCACTCTGAGCCGCTACCATCCTTCGCCTCTCAAACACACACACACACACACACACACACACACACACACACACACGTACACGTATAGACACATCCTCTCGCCTCGGTAGTCTTCTTCTTTCTCTCACTTTCGTCATCGCTTTCTTCCCTCGAGCGTCCGACGAACCTTGGAGCGCTCGAAAGAGAGACAGAGTCGGGGACTGTCTGATTGGATTGTAAGCTCGATTTACACTACCTTCGGCTCTCTGTCTCTCGCCCTCTCGCTCCCTTTCTCTCTATCTCTCGCTGAGAGATCCATCTACGTACCAATTTTGCGAACGAGAACGTTTTAGGAAGTTAGTGGACGAGCGGCGGACAATAAAATAACATGGACGGTGACCGAGTTACAAAGGACAAGTTACACGAGGGCTGAATAATGTTTGGTTAACAAACGTTCCCATTTTTCGTATCGGGTTGAAGTTTTGCGCTATGCGCGTAATATAACGTTTTTGCCAATCGTGAAACTTTGTTGGAACATTTCGCGCGCAACTGCAAACTACGAATCTATCACAATTTCACGATTTTTATAATTGCACGAATTTATAAGAGAGTTAGATGAAAACTCGGAAAAATGTAGTTTGTATAAATCGTATATACGTGTGAGTATGCAAAAAAAAAAAAAAAACCCGAAGTCCCGTCTCTAAACAAGTAAAAAAATTGTGCAAGTTAGAAATTTGCACATTGCTTCCTTATAATTTTATTTCTTTCCCTTTATAATATCAGTATTCTTTTTTTAGAAAATTTCAAAATTTTATAAAAAATGTGCTCTTTCACCAATTCTCATCAAATTCAATACCAACCATCCTTTGATGATATTCTATTCATAGAAAAATATTTAGACCGATATCTCAAAATTTACGGAAGCTAGAGCAACCACATCTCTTTTGTGCACATACCATACACGCATACATACACATACGGACATTTTGTAAAAATATATTTTTTTCGATTTTTTAGAACATTTTGAACACATTGGCAGGAAAATTTGAAAGAAAAATTTTTTACAAAAACAAAGCTTCCTCTATAAGAAAGCGAACATTAAATATTAATTTGCAATAAATATTTGAGTATGAAAAATTCAGGGACACCGCTTATATACGATCGGAATATAACGTGTCCCTTCGATGGAGACTTTAACAAATCACGGCAGCGCGATGGCAGTGACAGAAGTATCGACAACTTGGCATTCGCGTGCATCCGTCGCGCCGTCAAAACGTCGCGCTGAGTTGAATGACTCGATGATTGCAAAGCATCCAGAAAATTTGTTTTAGTAGTAATGAAACACCGCTGTTAACGAACCCATTGTTCACAAGAGCGGAGTTTTGTTTCTTCGCCCGCGCCCCATTTATATTACGCCTCGCATTATTCGCTCCGTAACGATTAAATAGCTGCTTCGCAACTTACTCATTAACGCGTGAAAGTAGTATGATGGTTTCGTATAACATGAGCCGAAGCTCGTCTCATAAGAAGATTTTTTTGCCACGGAATAGTGTTTTATTAATACACGAATACATTTACAAACTATTAAAAATTGTCTGATATTTATTATAACTAACAATATTTTATGAGAAATTTTATTTGATCCTATTTAAAAATAGAAAACTTATGTATAAAAATATTAAAGAGATGATATATGTATAATAATAATATTACATCTTTGTAGTTTCGCGATCTACTTATCATTCAAATCTTAGAATTAATATTTTTTTATTACAGAAATTAAAATTGTGATATTAATTTTATTTATTTTGTCTCTTATTGAATAATATTAAATATATATTAATATTAAATATATATATTAATATTAAATATATATTATATAATATAATATATAATAATATTAAATATATATTATAATTTTTGAGAAAACAGTCTTGATGATATTTAATTAAATAAAGACGAGTTATAAACTGTCGAAGACAGAAGAGAGAGAAAGAAACAAAACAAACGAGAAAAGAGAAATGTGTTTAGTTTTGATTCAATGAAATAGTTAGTTAGTGTTTTGATTTAACAGTTTTATGTATTTTGATCGTATTTTGAATAATTTGATCCAACCGATATCATTGCAAATAAAGTAACAAAATATTCCCTTGTTATAATAAGAAAGACATGAACTCTAATTATTTTTTAACCATGCTTTACTCATATTATCTTTACCTATCAAAATTATAATCTCCGCGTTTATATATAATAAGATAAATGCTGATAAAAGTTAAATAAAAAATTAGACAATAATTAAATTAAATCACGTTTGTTTAATATATATATAGATGTAAATAATAAATTAATTTGTGAAATTTTTTTGCAATTAAAATCGATCTAGGAGAAATATTTAAACACTTGTAGCGTAATAATTCTTGTCTTAAGAGAAGGAAAAAAACTATAGTAAATTTTAAATTGTCAGTATAATTAATTGATTTTTTAAATTTTCTAAAATATAATATATAAATAAATAACATACAAGATCTCCGAATTTTTTTATTGGCAGCGCATTTATTATAATTTGGCTTCTTTTATTTATTGTCTGTTCCTCTCTATTTTATTTTATATTTTATTGCATTTTTATATTTTATATCCCGGCGCTAACGTAGGCACGAGGTTCAGCGATTATCCGCAAGTAGTGAATGGCCGACTTTACACCGGCGCGGCGTAGCTCGTACCAGGCGGAGTTTAATATCGCCGAGCTGCTTTGCTTGCGGCGATGTTGTCACTTCTGCTCCTCCCCGGCTGGCAAGTATCTTAATCTTTAATTATCGCCCCCTCGCCGTTCTTAATTACAGCGTAATTGTAGGTAGATAGCGATATTATAGTGTCTCGCGGAAAAAGTTTGACAGCGAACCGCCGTCGGTGAGATCGTCGCAAACGATGTCAATTTCAAGACGTTCAATTATCAGAGATTGATAATCGAGGCTTGCCGGAATATACAGAATAGGTCCGAGGAGAAGAATAGGAGAGGGGAAAATGAGGATGAACGAGCCTCGCCTACTTCCTGTATTTCATGCGAAGCGCGATCGCAGAGACATTAAAATTTTTTTTTAATAACGCTTCATCGTTTCCTGGTAATATCGCATTCAAGGAGCCCCGAGAATTAATTTAACAAAGGCATAAAAAATGCTAAAATTAATTTTTTCTCGTCTATTGATTGTATTCTTTTTTTTTTATGCAATATTGACTATCAACCGACAAATTATATATATATATATTATATTTATTAATAATATATATTAATTATATATATATTAATAAATTATATATTATATATATTATATATTATATATATATTAATAAAATTATATGATCTCTTAATATATAGGATTAAAATGAAGATTTAATATACTATTATGCTCGATCCTTTTTTGTGATCAATAATAATGTTTCCGATGAATCGATACAGAGTCATCGATGACTAACGCGAGATTTGAGAAAGCCTAGTGTGCCGCGTGATTATACATCTTCCCGTAAAGACAGGCGACGATTATCCCCTGGTGCGAACGTAATTACGGCCGGGCGCGAGGGGGTGGCAGCTTACATGTAAATTGCTGCTTAGAGCGTCGATCGTGCCCAACTCTCTATCGCAGCAGCTAGATTAGAAAAAGCAAGCAACCTCTTACACGCTTGACTAGCCACGAGATTGTGCCACCGTGGAGAGAAAGGGGTCCGAGGGCTGGTGGAAGAAGAGGAGGGGGCGGGGAGAGGAGGGTGGAGAAGGGGATGACTGGATGGCTCGCAAGCGTAAAAGAGGATGCAGCGGAAAGAGCGAGCTTGGAGGTAAATAAAGTGAACAAAGAAAAGGGGAGCGACAAAGAAAGTAAGTGGATAGGATCGGTGGGGGGGGGGGGGGGAGAGTGAGCGAGAACAGAGGATGATACTAAAGGACGCTAATTCGGTGCCGGGCCGATAATCAAGCGGAATAACGACGGATCTCGCAGCCAGTCCGCTTAATCTCATGCATCTATGTCGAAATAAGGAGATATAACAGAGAGAAAGAGAGAGAGAGAGAGAGAGAGAGAGAGAGAGAGAGAGACTGTGTGCGATCTAGGGAACCTTCATAATCAGGATCTCCCGTCAAGCGTAAAATAATATGCGTATAAAATATATATAATCGCGGCAAATATATCAAATAAATATAAATTAAGTTCTACATTCAAAACTTCAGCTTTTTTTTTTCGATGACTGAAAACATAAATTGTATTAATATTAAATAAGCAACAGATCGTAAATTTAAGACTAAAATTTTTCAGCGTAAGAATTATTATATTCTTTTTTAGAAAAGAAATGTTTTTTTCTCTCCAAACAAAATAAAATTAAAAATATTAATAAGTAATAAAAATATTAATAATAAAAACATTATTAAATGTAAAAATATTAATAAATAATAAAAATATTAGTAAATGTGATATATATGCAAGAACAATAGTTATTTAAAAATATGTAAAATAACGATTTTATAATAATTAAAAAATATGAGACTGTGATATAAATATTTAATAACAAAAGAAGGCGGACTAATTAAAAGCCGAGCTGATGATGATCCGAAATGTACGAAATAAAATTCTAACAAGAAAGAAGAAATTATCATTGAATATTTGTTGAATAATAAAAAATTCCGTTCTCGCATATATCTTCGTAAGAAAAAAAAGAATCCCGACGGCAGCTATGACTATAATGGCATTTCACGGAGTAGGATAAATCCCGACTATCAAGATTGACGAGTGTTTTACAGAGAAAACGCATAGTCTTGGTAATAAGAACGTACGAGGACGTCGCATGGCATGGAATATCCGGTGAAAAGATCGGTGGAAAAATATCGGACCCTCGTATAACCATAGCCAATGAACTCGCAGCGATTCGCCTGCGCGTATAGGCGGGAGAATCCTATCTATGCGGCATACATCTACTTTCGTTTACGTATTTTCCTTTCCTTGCCTGCGAGGCAGGGGATTGAGGGCGTCGTGAAAGGAATCGGTGAAGAGAGGCCGTCGACGACGACGACGACGACGACGAATCGCGCATCTCGTGCTCGGATGCGAAATGCAGCAACGCTGAATTCAGTCGGGCTGATTGATTTCATGGGAAAAATTCCGCGCCAATATGAGTATATCCTCCTCTTCGCCGGGAAAAGAGGAGGAGAAGGTAGAAGAGGTCGCGGAGCTTGTTCGCGCAACGGCGCGAGATCTCATCGATTCGTCCTTGTAATTGTACAAAATCAAATTCTACGCCAACTGAATTGTTCTCGATTGTTTAAAATTTATTACAAATAGATTCTTTCTTGCCGCGTAACGCGCAAAAGACGGTGTGTGGCTCTTCGCCAAATCATTCTCTTCCTCTCTCTTTTTTTTTTTTTTTTTTGCAAACAGTAGACAATTCTGAGATTGCTCTTAACGAATATTAACGCATCATCGTAATAATCAGAGAGATAATAATATATGGGTGCCTACAGAATGAAAAAACTCGTGATAGAAACGTAGATTATTAACTCAATAATTTATTATTAACTCAATAATTTATTTGATCTCAATCCCCCTCCCCCCGCTAGTAATCTTCTTTTATTTTACTTTTTATAGCAATTCATCCAATCATTTTTTTTTAATTATAATAAATTATATACCAAATTTTACAAAAAAAAAATACAATAAAAATTTTACTAAAAAAATATTTTGTATCAAAAAAGTTTTTTTAAATCTTTCAATATCAATACTTGCTAAGTTTTGTTTCAACTTTTTATATTATTATAGAATTCTTATTAGATATACTATTGAAAATTTTGCTGCGCGATTTATTATATTAAAAATATAAAGAGTAAAAATAAAAAATTTATATTTTTCACCAGATTTCTTTTTTAATATACATAAAGCGAAAATCAAAAACGTTTTTATACTTACAATAATTAACTCTTTTGTTAAAAGGATTCTCACTGCAGATAGATCATTGTTCGAGAGAACAATAATCGTTTTTTCACGGGCAATCACAATTATATTAATATCCTAATAATATCCGAAATCGAGACACGAAAAAAGTGCGCTAGCAACAATTCCGTCCTCCATGATACGATAATAGCATAACTCCAAAAATATATCGACCACACGCAATATCCGCAACGATGGCCTTAAACGCGAACGAAATCACCGGCACTAACACTTAAGCCTGCAAAAAATTAAATTCCCTTCTAATGGGCAATGGCAAGCCTCACGGAAAAACAGCTGGCAATAAAATTAAAGGCAAAGCCTCGAGCGATTGTAAAATTTTATTTTATTCACCAGCCGACTTCTCAGCTACGTCTTGTTTGTAACACATCCTTAGCTGTATATAAGATTCATGGAAACTGCGCATAATAATCGTAAATAATATATAATCTACATCTGTATGCAAATTATAAATCCTTTTTATAAAGAATGTATATATATATATATATATATTTATATATATATATATATGCATATACAGAGTGTTTCTAAATAAAATAAAGTGCGAAAAATTTTAGAAGATGATTCTTTATCGAAAATTAAGGGTGATCTTTCATGTAAACACATATTCTTATATTCATCCCTGAGGAGTTACACTCCTTCAAAAGAGGAGATGACAATGAGGTTCTTTTTTTTTAATTATAATTTTGTGTTGCTTTTGTTCCATTTTTTCCTAACATTTATTATAATTTTGTTTTGCTTGCTTTTTTGATTTTAAAATTTAACTTCTCGTAAACTTGAAACCTATGCCATTTAACACTGTATGTGCATAACAATGTATTTTATTTTTTTTCCTTGAAAACTATTAATTTAACAACGACAAAAAAATAAAAAAGTTTCTAAAGGAATCAGGCTTTCTAACGCACATCTTTAGATGATCACATTTTTGATTTGTTAAAAAGTTCTAAAAAATAAAAAATAAAAAATTGAATAAGGATTGTTGGTTTCTTTCTCTTATAACGATACGGAAAAAGTTAAAAAAAATATTAATAAGCATTCTTTCTACCAGTGAAAAATGTCCACCAAATTTCATTTTTCTAATTTGTTCAAAATTTGAAAAACAAAAATAAATAAAAATTCAATTTTTACTTTCCCCTTTGGAAGAGTATAACTCCTCAGGAAATATAGGAGTATATGTTTATATAAAAGAACCCCCTTAATTTTCGATAAAGAATCATCTTATGAAATTTTTCGCATTTATTTAGAAGCACCCTATATATAATGCATAATGTGTGTGATTATGATAACTCCAGTTCTACTTAATTTCGTAATTTATAATGAAATAGAGCAATTTATAGCGAACGACAATTAATCCGTCAACAGGGATATCTATTTGCATTGGAATAAAAATAATTACCGAGCCATTTAGTACAAGAGGAATGAGAAATTAAATTTAATTTCAATTTGCCGTGAGATTATTCGTTGGTAATTTTCCTACAGATTGCATAATCTTAAAGTCTCTTTCTGCTCCGGTGCAGCTTCATCACGTTCCGCGGTGTGTACCTTTGCATGTTACGATATAAAGATACTCGAAATCGATCTTAAATTCTTAACGCCGGAATCTTCTCTCGTTAGGAGATACACCGGAAAAAAACGAAGACTCGTCGAGAGCTCGACGTTCGCGCTCCTGCGAAAACGAGAGAAGACAAATTCCCTCTCTACGTGTGTAAGGAAAGCAATTGCGGCCGAAATTGAAACAGAACGCCGCGAAAAAGACGAGTCGCGCACGCCATAACAATCGCGCGTCTAGCGCGATAGAATAAAGCGGGATTTCCGTAGGAAGCTATCGTGTGTACGTCGTTAAGGAGTCTCGCGTTAGCACGTCCCAGCAACCACCGTGCAATTCAACCCCCCCCCCACCCCGCGAGCCCCTCCTCCCCCCCCCCCCGCCCGACGACGAAATCACGTCCATGCGACGCGCGTGCACGCGAAGATGATCGCGCGGATTGTGGTCGTTGCATAGATCGCTGCACCTCCCCCCCTCCTCTCTCCCCACCCCACCCCCCCATCGTCCCCCTCGCGCCCCATTTCCTCCCTTTCTCACCGTCGCGATTGCTCTCGCCAACGTATACGTGAAATCGGGATCGCATTCACGTAAATACCCGGTCTGATATAACGCGTGCGCATAAAGGGAAGCGTATATGAGAGAGCAGGAGAGATTGAAAGAGTGTGTGTGTGAGAGAGAGAGAGAGAGAGAGAGAGAGAGAGAGAGGCTGGGTAATAGCGAGGAACCATCCGGTAGAAAATCTCTTCCGCTGAATATAGTTCGAGAGGAAGGACGAAGGAAGGAGGAGGTGGGGTGGGGAAGGGGAGGGGGAGGGAGAGCGTAATATAATGGATATATGCGAGCTATCACGCAATGCATACTAAGCTCCCCTGACCCGTTCGCGAGTTGCCGTGATCTTTGCCGTCGCTTTTTCCCAGCTTCCTTCTCCCGTCTCTCCGGTTAAGCCGACAGACAGCTGTTAAGCCGCCGAGTCGGATTGTCTCTCGGTATTGTCGGGATCATCTTCGTGAGACGCGTCGTCGGGACGAGAGAGGACCTCCTTTCTCCTTCGCGTATAGCTGAAGCTTTCTCCTGATCCGAACAATTGTTCGATACCGAAGGTCGGCATTGTGTCGTCTTCGAGTATTAAAATCGCGGCTTTTAATGAAACACATCGCGCATTTTGTTGACCTTTAATATCCAACGCGTTCGACGAAACGAGAAAATTATTCATTCAGTCGATTTTACGTAATCATTAAAATGTATTTCGTCTGTATCACAGCACGGGGGAAAAATTTTTTTAGTATCACGAAACCAAAAGTTAATCTGAAATCTCTGCGAGCGAGTGTTTTTTATACAATGTAAATAACGGGAGATAAAAAAAAAAAAAAAAAAAAAAAAAATAGTTTGCCCGAGACAAGTCGATTAAAATTTCATATCCACTATTTTTTATCTCGAACTTGATCGAAACTGTGATAATAATGCATAAACTACGAATTATTATATGTATTATTTAATATTGATACTGATCGATACGCGTGATTAATTCCGATAGCGCGAAGAATCATTATTGAATCGGAACAGGAATTGCTGACACGGTCAGCACACACTCGAATACGCATATATAATTTGTCGAATTGTCATTTGCGTATCGCAGCGTTACTCGGACTCCACTCTTTTGTCTATCGTTCCAGTTGTCTATCGAGCGTTTCGCGCAATGGTATCATTATCGCTCGTATCCAATTTCGCGATCCAGCCGAAACGATGGATCATTAAGCACGAATTGGACCATCGACCCATAAGCAATTATCTGCGTCACCCGTTAGACACAGTGATCAAGTGGATAGATATACAGATTTGCCCAAATATTTATTGCAACAGGAAAAAAAAATATTTTACAATCATTGGTGATTTTGGTAATTTATATAAAAGAAAAAAAACAAGTAAAAAATTGCGCAAATTAAAAACTTGCATACTGCTTCCTCCTAATTTTATTTTCTTCCCTTTATAACATTAGCGAAAATGTCTTATATAAAAATATTTAGCCCCATATCTCGAAATTTGAGGAAGTTAGAACTACCTTTATTGGAAAAATTTTAAATTTTATAAAAAAATTAATCTTTTCACAAATTCTCATCAAATTCAATACCAATCATCCTTTAATGATATTCTATTCATGTAAAAATATTTAGACCGATATCTCAAAATTTGTGGAAGTTAAAGCATGCACAGACATTTATTGAAAAATTCGAAATTTTATAAAAAATAAACCCTTTCACCGATCCTAGCCAAGTACAATACCAACCAATCTTTAATGATACTCTATTCACGTGAAAATACTTAGACCGGTATCTCAAAATTTGCGGATGTAGCAACAACACTCTTTTTTTGAAAAATTCAAAATTTTATAAAAAATAAATCCCTTCACTGATCCTTGCCAAGTACAACATCAATCAACCTTTAATGACACTCTATTCATATAAAAAAATTTAATTTAAAATAGCCCGTTATCTCAAAATTTACAGAAATTAGACCAACCACATCCTTTTTGTGCACATACACATATACATATACACATACACAAACGTCAAAAAATCACATTTTTACAAAATGTGATTTTTTTTTGACGTTTTAAGACACTCTGAATATATTGGCATCAAAATTCGAAAAAAAAAATTTTTTCACAAAAACAAAACTTCCTCTATGAAAAAAGGAAAAATTCAAAAATTTATTCCTAAAAAAATAGAGTCAAAATGTTTCAGTAAAAATAAGATATCTTCTGTCAGAAGAAAGATATAATTAATTTGCAGACGAAATGGAGCGTAAGATAAAGCGAGATCAACATTCGCGTATAATTTATATAAAGGAAAAAAATATATTAGTACTAAAAAGCCACGAGAAAAAGGAATGCTCTAGCACGTATAAAATTAACCGCGAGAATTAAATAATTACTCGCGTTATTATTGCGGATAATTTATGCGCGAATAATCCGCGAGCTTAAACCATATTTATGCTCGTGATAACATCAGTAAGTGTAAATATTCATGAATCTTTGAGATATTCAAATCTAAGACGGAACACTATTAATGTTAACGCTAGTCACCGTCTTTGAGAAGGAAGAGCAAATCACCGTTCTATTATCACTTTTAAATTCTTCTTCAAGTTTAATGACAAAGTAATACAACGTTTCGCCTGTTAATTTAATGGAAAATTATCTTTGTATTATCTCCTTTTATAATTATAATTTTAAAATTCGATAAACTATTTCTGTAAACTAGAACGGAATACGCTAGTATTTTATTTAAGATAAACATTAGTTTATTTTACATAATTTATTTTCTTTATTTTAATTAAATTGCTGCTGCATGTTTATAGTTTGCCTTTAAAGAAACATAAATAATACTCTACGCGTCTTTAAAACTATTATCTCGAAATGTGCATATAATAAAATAAAATTATTTAAATTTTATTGCCCCTCGATATCTCGCATAACTCGTGACGAGCGCGAGCTACGCGAAACGAGATACACGATGATACCGTGAATTCCATCAAATCCCATCGATAAATTCACGCGGCACACGAAAAAGTTGTAAATTCGATAAACGCCGCACGATCGCGCACGCACGCCCGCCAAAGCCCGCGCTCGCGGCTCGGTTACCCAGTTCATTCGTAAAAATTAACGCTTAAACCCGAACGGATAAAACACCACTGAACGACCATTGATCCCCACGGTAAGCCCTCCGGTCGTGCTCCCTGATATCTGGCGCGGAATCGCGCGTGTATGCGGCGAGATTACACGTACGTGCTCGCCACTTGGACGGAATGGATCCCGGCGCGATGGACAATATATAGGGTGATCGCGAAAAAGGACCAAAAAATTCGAAAAGTGCAATATTCGCGGAAATAGACAAGAGGGGTAATCAATTAAAGGCGAATTAATTTTGACAGATAGACAGGTGATCTCTTTCTTTTCTTTTTGACTTGTGAAAATTGATTAGATATGTCAAACATAATTTCATGTCTCTTGTACGCTTAACAGTTTCAATAACGGATCTTGATTGAGTCATTTTAATCCATCTGTCAGTTTGTTTATATATTACCCGTAATATTAGCTCCTAAAAATAACATTTTAATCGCAGATTTCAAAAAAGTGACTTTTGCGAATTTAGGTTAGGTCGATATATTTTTGTGAATTATATGTGTCATTCCATATTTCTCTTTTTTCTTTTACATTACCTTATATGTGCGAGATATCGGGTAGTTTCTCTCTCTTTCCGAGCCCTAACGCCCACACGGTTGGCGTATATGTCCTCGTTATCGGCGCAATATTTCAGTTAGCGAGTGAAACGGAAGCGCTCCTGTAGGTGCAAAGCGAAAATCGAGCGCAATCATATAAATTTCACGATCATAAAGAAAGATTCGTTTGTGCGCGTTTAACGGTTTTAAATTGCGACCGTTAGTAGGGATTGCGCGGTTGAAGGTATGTTGTCGTATGGCGGCGTTATCGGAACAGCGTTATCGGTGGTTCATCATCAAACGCGAAAAAGGGCTGTAGAAAAGATCCATTTAGCGGTTTCAGATGGACGCTCTGCGAGAGATAAATTAAATTTGAAGGTAGAAATAATTTTATCGACAACGTCGCGCATTGTTATTAATTATACCTGGTGGCATTATCAACACGATAATGACATTTACCGTCAAACCTTTTAGCGCAAGTGAGAGAATCTTTATTTATAATTTATAATCGCGCGCGTTGTCATTAATAAAGCGTGATGTAACATCATGTAACGAATGGATTGTCCGGAGAGATCGATTCGAGAACCTTCGGACGAATTGAGGTTTCGCTTTAGTATCCTCGCGGATAACGAGGACCAAGGAGATGATACTCAGATTGGAAATGTCCTACTACTGATATCTATTGTAAACGCGGCACAATAGATTAGGAGCAAAAAATACGAGAGGAGTTATCAGTATCGAGGCAAGAGAAATATAGTGATTGTTCCATGGCTCGATAATAAGGCGGAACGTGCGATTGGCAAGGGATTTAATGCGAAAGAAATTCGCCGATCAAAAGAATGTCGCCCAATATTATCTGCTCTTAATGTCGCGGAGAAAATTTAGCGCGCTTTTCCTCTTTCACAATCTCTCTCTATCTCTTCTTTCTTTCTTTCTTTCTTTCTTTCTTTCTTTCTTTTTTTCGTCCCGTTGTTCCGGATGCTCGATGTAGCCTACGCATAATTAAAGTCGTCGCGAACTTAGATTGGCGAGAATTGCGCATCCAGTCTTTGGCGAGATACGCGAGGAAATTGGTGCTCGCAGCGCCAAGAAACTTCGGCGGGGCTCTTTAATTGGGAGAGACGCCTGTGTGAGATGCCGGAAATGGAAATCGACCTTTTGGGCCGCGGATATGCTTCAAATTTCGTTAAAGCGCTGAAAGGAAAAGCACATCGCGCCGGAATTCATTTCTCGAAACTGTTCGAGGATAACGTCCATCTCTCTTCCGCTCAAAAACACAGGCGGATTAACCAAGATCGATGGATGCAGCGATGCTTCTTACAAGTATCTATGTGTGTTTTTACATACCAAGCACTTTATCAAACGTATCTATATTTTATTTTTAATTCAATATATACTTATAAAATAAAAAATACATAAGTTTTAATCAAAAATTTTTCTCATTTATTTTTCTTCATTTATTTTATTTTTCATGATTTATTTTTAATATATTGTATATATATATATATATATATATATATATATATATATATATATATATACACAGTATTTTAGAGAGTTTACATCACTTAAAAATGAAAAAAAAATTACATATATATACATTTATAAAATAAAAAATACATGTTTTAATAAAAATATTTTTATTTTTTATTTATTTCACTTTTTATTATTTATTTTTAATATTGCCTATATACACACGGTATTTTAGAGAGTTTACATTAATTAAAAATAAAAACTTTCCATTAAAACTTATGTATTTTTTATTTTATAAATTATTATCTATATAATTTATTTGATTAATAATAATATTTATAATCAATAAAATCGAAGTTTTAAAAGATGATGTAAAATATCGTTCAACAATTCGGCTGAATCGCGGATGAAGAAATAGTCGCACCTAGGAGCACTTCCCCAAAGGGCATTTAACGGGCTCTTTTCGCGGCATTCCCGGCCTGAATGGGGTTCCGGAGAAAGTCGGCAATGGGATTCGCGCGCCTTCGTTTAGACATAATAATTGAGCGAACGTGACGGGAATCATCCGCCTTCGGACGCATCGCGCGGAGAACAATTTCCGCGAATGAGAACTTTTTAGCGAGACACATTTTAACGGGAGGAGGGGGTGAATACGATTCGCCCCCTCCCCGAATAAGGGAGGACGGAGGAGTGAAAAGCCGCAGGGGTAACTTTCAAGGGTAGGTAGAGGTAGCAGCGGGAGGGAATGTCGCACCTACGACTTTTAGAATCGTAAAATTTGAAATTGCCCCAGGAGCCATTTGCATGCCGCGTTTTGAGGGGACGGTTTGCCGCAAATTTATTCGTCTTCTCTCGTTTCCTGCCTCGTTTCTCGCCTACTCCTTTCCCTGCCTTCGCGCCCGATGTGTGAATAGAACGATTCGGTACTTTTATAGAAAGAGAGAGAGAGAAAGAGAGAGAGAGAGAGAGAGAGAGAGAGAGAGAGAGAGAGAGAGAGAGAGACGGAAATACGCTGAATACGAAATCTATCAGCAAGTAGGTGAGAGATTACCATGTACGAATTTAGGGATAGAAAAAATCCGTGTACGTTTTTACTTGAGCGGAAAATAATATACAGGGTGAGTCTTTTTAATCTTAAACAGGCAAATATTTCAAAAATATGCAATTTTACAAAAGAATTTTTCAAATAAACAGACTCAAGGTCAAACCAAGGTCACCATTGTACATCCCCCTCTAGACCATACAATTTTTATTTGTAAAATTGCATATTATCAAAATATTTGCCTGTTAAGATTGAAAAAATTCACTCTGTACACATTTGTATTATGTATAAATGTGTCTAAATTTATATAATTAATATAAAAACAAAATATATATAATAAAAAAAAATTCAAAAATCTCTACTAAAGAAGTTTGTAAATTGATGTACATATGAGAAAACTTTCTAAATAAGCATTTCGTTTCAATTTTATCTCAATTTGACACATATAAGATTTTCGTCACAATTTAACAAGAAAATATGATGTTCCTACGTTGCAAGTACAGCATATATGGTATGTGTCGCACGGAGGATCAAAGGAAACTTTTCATATACGTGGACGTGTTCAAAAATTCTACGTCATATCCTTGTCGTACGCTAAAATTCTACCAATAAAGAGACAAGAAAAAGAAAAGAATAACAAAATTCGTGTTATATTTAATATATAAAATTCATCGTCCTTCTGTTTTAATATATATTTAGGGGAATCATTTAATATTTGTGAAAAATATATATATATATATATATATATATTATTTAATTATTTAATTGTTTAATTATATATATA
>JBCEZX010000014.1:6011491-6022257 GCA_039654345.1 Cataglyphis cursor
TATATTGAAAATGGAATATCTGACTGACATCTCTGTCCTTCTCCGATACATAATTCGATTCTCTTAGATATTCTGCTCCACTTTCCACCGGTTACCAAGAGGCAACAATAGCTGGTTAAAAAGGTAACAAAGTGACGTCACTTCCTGAATTCGCGGCATGCCGCAAGTCACTGTGGATGTGTGGGTGGCGAGGGACAATGACGAAGGGAGAAGACGAGGGAACATACTGTCAGATAGTAAAGCCGCGATAGCCAGACTGATTCTCGTTGAACCTGTACTCTATATATATATATATATGTGTGTGTGTGTGTGTGTGTGTGGGTGCGTGTGTATAGTGTATATATATATATATATATATATATATATATATATATATATACATTATACACACGCACACACACGATATATATATATATATATATCGTCTCTCTTTGCGTACAATGTACCCCGTGTGCACAATGCGGGCGATTGCGACGTGCGTGCGCGTGTGTCGCCCTCGCTCGTTCGCGCGAGCAAACGTGAAACGTCGAGCAAACGGCGCGCTCGAATCATATCTCGAACGGAAGGCGCGCAACGTGCATTGTTTTGTCCGAACGGCAACGCCTGACGTCGCCGACGACATTTCCTTCGCACTTTACACTCGCATACACACACACACACACACACATAACACGCATACACACTTTCTCTCTCTCTCTTTGTCTCTCTCAAATTCGGTATCTCAAGATCCTCCTCCTCATTTCGCGTATATACGGTGTTCCAGACGTTTTCCAGCACCGTCTTCTTTCCAGAATATCGAGAAAAGAATGTTAAATATTTTAAGAGGTAAAACTTTTGTGAGTCATTGTAAAAATAAAAAGATGTACATTGAAAAAAAAAATTGTACTAAATCCAACGTATATTTTTTTATTAAAAAAATTATTTATTTAAATACTTGCAAAGCAATTAGTTATTTTTCAATCGAGCAGCAAATATATTTGAATTAGTAAAATATAAAATAAAAATAAAAGTATGCTTTTATTTATTGCAAATAAAAAAATTATATTAAATTTTTTATCTTTATTATATTAAATTATTTCCTTTAAAACATTTTTTAACTTTTGGCTGCTTGTTTTAAAAATACAAATTTTTTCATAAATATTTTAATAAATAATTTTTCATCAAATAAATGTTTTTTTTATATTAAAATAATTTTTAAATAATTTATTTTAAAAAATTATTATTTTTATTACATGTGAATAATAATTTATTTAATATAACAAAACTTTTAGAAATAAAGTATGTATATATTTAAATTTAAAAAAAATCAAAATTAACAAAATCTATTTATTTGATTAAAAAATTATATTTTAATATAAATACATAGATTTGTCCTCTTTGAGGATAAAATCTCATTTTTCTTTGCGTAAAATTGTAAAAGCGATTTTTATAAATATATTATATGAGAAATATTTCTCTCTCTTATAGAAAATATGTAAATTTTTCTTACACACACAGATTCGCATTTACACAGAAATACTGTCCAGCGCATTAAAACGTTGAAAATTTTTGAAAATTCTCGTTTAAACGAAAAAAAAAAGCAATAAATTTTATAACACATCGTAGTCAGCGAGTATCTAGCTACAACGTATAAAAAGCAATTATCGCATATTCCTATATATATTTCCGATCCACCGTGAAGCCGCCGCGCGCGAGAAGCCACGAGTTTAGCCTAGTAACGAGTTTCCATTAAAAAAAAAAAAAAAAAAAAATTCCTTTCGCCCAGCGTGAGCAGCGCGTCAGCAATAACAGCAGCAACACAGCCAAGTCTCAACGCGAAGCGGACGTCTCCCTTTCCTTCCTGTTTGCCGGTGCCGGTCCACCCTCTCCCCTTCGCTTCGCAGCGTAATTTTATTTCTCCGATTTTAAGCGACGCTCGGGGCCCTAATTTCGTTAAATGAGTTGTTTGCTAACTCGGTTAAATTCGCGAGCAGGCAGCCAGCCAGCCAGCCAGTCAGCCAACCAGCCATCTAGGCAGGAGAGGCAGCAGCAGTCTAGTCAGACAGGCATGCGGCTCTTCCCGGCCGGTCGTCGGTCGACCGACCAACCAGCACTGAACCGGTCGACGGGGTCTCGCACGGGTAATGGTTTGACATGGTTATTGACGTTTCAGGCCGAAATCTAATTATTTGATATACGTGCTTGTCTGCCGTCACTGCGGCATACAGATACGTCAACCATCAACGCGGTGGCTCCTCCTGTTGACCTTCTCTCTCTCTCTCTCTCTCTCGCACTCGCACTCCAACTTCCTATCGTCACTCGCGCTACGACGCTTTCCGCTTTCCTCATAGTACATAGCTGCACACGAGCTACAAATTTTCCAAAGCATATCAACATGCTTCTGATGTAGATAATGAAAAGTTCAATGAAGATAGTATTGATCGATGAGAAAAGTTTAAATTGAAGTGAGTTGTTAATATGATAACTTCTGGTAAAGCATTTTTGACTATTTAAAGTATTTTTTTTTTTTTTTTAATATTAAAATTATAAGAATATTATATTTAAAATATGTATCTTCTCTTAGATATTTTAATCATATTTATCATAGAAGAATCATAGAAAGAGAGAGAGAGAGAAACTAAAAATGTTTCAATATTTTATTACTTTATATAAAAATGTATATACATATTATTACATATACGCTCACTCGTGAAGTCTGAAAAACTTGTGTCGAAATGTAATTAAATCGTAGTATACGAGATGCGATGCCGGCAAATACTCGATAGAGCCATGCGTTAAGCATGCGCGCTACCAAAGTACTGTTAGTTAGCATCTGATCATACAAGAGCGGTCGGTTGCGCTACTCCGTAACAGCGTTACGTTATAGGCCGGCTCGCGTAATATGCTCTTCCCTATCTCCTTCCCTACCTCCTCCACACAACCCCGTCTTCCTCTCGACGTCTCGGCGAGGGTGAATCTCGGGGCAACCAACTATCGGATGCGGTGATAGTTGACTATAGTCGGTGCACTATATGGCTTACGCAATGGCATACTTAACATAATTACAAGACGCCGTAGCATTGTTCCATATCACGATGCTGCCTCTGGGACGGAAGAGAGTAGTGATGATCGAACTTTATCGTGAATCGATAGTGATCGCTTATTTTAAGTCTCAATCTAGCAGCCAGTGCGATTGATTTTTCTTTAAAATTGAACCGCTCTTTCCAAAAAAAAAAAAAATTGTGCAAATTAGAAACTTGCACATTGCTTCTTCATAATTTTATTTCCTTCCCTTTATAATATCAGTAAAAATGTCTTATGTAATAATATTTAGCCCGATATCTCAAAATGTGCGAAAGTTAGAGCAACCACATCCTTTTTTTAAAAAAATTAAAAATTTCAATAAAAAACGAACCCTTTCATCTATTCTCATCAAATTCAATACCAACCATCCTTTAATGATATTTTATTCATGTAAAAATATTTAGCCCGATGTCTCAAAATTTGTGGAATTTAGAGCGTGCACAGACATTTACTGAAAAATTCAAAATTTTTTTGAAAATAAACATTTTCACCAATTCTCATCAAATTCAATATCAACCACATCTTTTAATGATATTCTATTCACGTGAAAATACTTAGACCGGTATCTCAAAATTTGCGGATGTAGCAACAACACTCTTTTTTTTTGAAAAATTCAAAATTTTATAAAAAATAAATCCCTTCACCGATCCTAGCCAAGTACAATATCAATCAACCTTTAATGACACTCTATTCGTATAAAAAAAATTTAATTTGAAATAACACGTTATCTCAAAATTTACAGAAATTAGAGCAACCACGTCCTTTTTGTGCACATACACATATACATATACACATACGCAAACGTCAAAAAATCACATTTTTACAAAATGTGATTTTCTGACGTTTTAAGACACTCTGAATATATTTGCATCAAAATTCGAGGGAAAAAAATTTTTTTCAAAAACAATGCTTCCTCTATGAGGCAGCAAAAAGAATTTCCCTGGATACTACGTATCGTTGTAATCGAAGTTTTCAAGCAGAGCATGAAGTCGCGTAAATTTTCATTCCTTTCGTAATTTTAATCATTGCCGTGGAAAACAAAATTGTCCGGGATGAGAGACGAAAGAAACCGGCTTTTTACAGGCGAAATAAAAGACCTTACTCAAAATCGATCGCACTTTTCATCTCGGCGGTTCGCCCTCATCCCTCAAAGAGAAGAGCGATCGACCAGAGATTTTCATCGAATATCACAACGAGTCTACGGGCGTCAGCTTTACACGTATGGAAGTTTAATCGATTAATGTGACGAAACAAAAAAAAAACAAAAAAAAAAAAAAATAAAAAAGGAAGAGAGGGAAGGGGACGAGTACTTTATCGAGATGCGTCTCTATCGCTCCGACATCGTCCCTCTATCCATTCCACGCACGCCCACGCCTTCCCTTTCGCCCCCCCCCTCTCCCCCCTCCTCTCCCCCTTCCCTGATATTTTTTTCGTCTACTGATAGAAAGGCGCTGTCAATTGCGCTTTTCGCAAAGCTCTCGCTCGGCGCTTTGCGAAAAGCTTTTCCGCGGCGAGGGAGCACGGCGTGTCGTTGCAGGTAGCAGGACGTCCGATCCGCGTGTTTATACACATATACATATACACATATACATATATTCATACTCTTACGTGCAAGAACACACTTACGCAGATACATCAGGGGATAAAGCGCGGCGGCTCCTCTCGTGCTGTACTAGGGGTTGAACTTTACGCTCTGGTCGCCCGCGTGTTCACCATCTACAAGGTGTCTTTCAGGGAAGTAACATCGTAATTTCACTAGGTATCCCACTCATCGACTCATTCGCACCCGCTCACCCCCCTCCGGTCCTCCCATCTCTCTTGCGAAGATATGCAAACAATTCCTCTCTCTCTCTCTCTCTCTCTCTCTCTGTCGCACGCGCTCTCTGTTTTTCTCCTCCCCCCCCCCCTCCCCTTTATCGTCGACTATCCTCCTTCGGCGTATATCCCAACCTCAGGTAACAGACAGCGAATAAATCGAACGCGTATATATCGGATGCGCTTGTTATTATCTCGGTTAACGCTGATTAGCGGCCGCTCGTGGAATATTTAGCGGGCGCGGCTTACAATAATTTCGCATTTCGGCCGCGTCGCCAGCTCTCATGTAATATCATCGTAAGCGCTGATTAAACGGCGCGGCGAGCCGGCCGTAACGATCGCGATATCATACGGCGACTGTGGCGGTAATTTTGTCGAGAGTATTACGGACGCAGTAATGGAATCGATAATAATTACACGGCCGTGGGAGCAGCGCGTTGTCCTCCGCACGCACTTTTTTCCAAAGGCCCACCTCCCCCATCGGCTTCACTCCCAGGGCGTTAAAACTGAACGTCCCGGATTGGCGTTCCCGGAATCTTGGGTGAATTCGTACGCACCTGCACTGTCTTCTCTATTAACGGGAATGCCGAGGAAAATCATCGTTTATATCGCCTTTCAATTTTCGATATTAAATATGTCATTTAAACTAACAATTATGCCTCTAAATACTGTTGTATACAAAGTTGCGTGCACGGAGTTTAATTAAATTGAAATTAAATTACTTCACGATTTAACGAGAAGAGAGGTTCCGCTGTATTTTTCTGCGACTAAATTAAATCTAAATGATTTCACGGAATCAACAATTGTACCCATCTGTTTCATGCTACGTTTCTGATCCCAATATCAGTTTCATAAGCACGTAACAATCTGTCAATTTAAAATGAAGCATTATTCTATTTATTCATAATGCCATTTGCAAAGAAGACTGTCAATATTTATTAAGGAATATTTGTCGGGACATTAAATGTCAAGTTAATTTTTTTCTCGTCTATTATTTAATCAGGATTACATCATAAATGCAATGCATGCACATAATGCTAATAATCTTTGCATTCAATTATCTTTTATGAAATCTAATATTTCTATGTCATTTTGTATAAAAAATAAATCTACGTATAAATCACGTAATACATTTTAAAGTCCAGAACGACGATGAGAAGAGATGAAAAAAATTTTGAATAAGAGTGATATAAAACATTAGCAATTAAATGGACGAGAGGAACATCAAGAGAAGCAGCCAAGCACATGGACGCAGACGTCCGGGTTTCGTGACAGGCGAGCCGTTTGTAAAACTTGGTTCGTTGTCGACGAAACCTGCACGATCTGCAACCACGTCGACGATGCGTCATCGCGGTGGAGGTGCCTCGAGTTTCATTCGCGCGTATATATATATATATATATATATATATATATATATATATAACATACACGCAGGGCATTAAAAATCGCGGTACCGCAAACAAAAATCGTAACGCGTGAAACACATCGACGCGAAAACATCACGTCACACGAAGCGTGGCAAGTAATATATCGCGAACAAAATGAACCGAATACAAGCGAGCGTGTATAAATGCACGATTCTCTTCTGTATAAAAGCAAATATGGTAAGCGTGATTAAAACAAAAAGAACAAAATGTGTAATGAATATTCTGTCAAATAAAAAGGAACTACACACTTGCACGCATGCAATTAAAAATTAATTATTTGGAGTGCAATTAAAGATAATTTTTCTTTTACAGTGATATTCCTTCGCAACAAAATTGTTACTCATTTTCGATAAAGCTGTATGTAACTGCAATGTTCTTTAATAATCAGACGTGTTTTACATGAAATTGCTCTTTTTATGTCGTTCTCATAAATATAAACTTACAATATACATACTTTGGTCGGGTAAGGAAAGTTATTCTTGTCAGAATAATAGGATATAATGTGATTATAAAAATAATAGCTTCGATACATTGATAATAATTGGCTTTAACTATTTTTTTTTTTTTTTTTTTTTTAGGATAACTGTAGTTATGAGTAGAATTTCGCCTTATTTTGATCAGAAAATAAGTTTCCTATTTTTCAATAATAATTACGTCCAAAATAAATGTTTCCTCTTCTTCTCCTCTCCCTCAAAAAAATATTATATTACATGATATCTCTCATATGGTCGATATGCGATTATGCCGCACTAAAAGCTTTACGCGATTCATAACTTGTTTGATAATACCACTTTAGAGCCACTCGGGAATCGTGATTTCACGATCTCAGGAACAGATTAATATAAGCAGCTTCTTCTCGAGAAATTGGATAAGCTCGTGCTTAAATTAAATAAATGTTACCCTTCGTTACCAAGCCAAAGTTATCGAATTAAAAAAAGGCCGCGTAAGCCAAAACGCTGCTTTGAGAGGAAAATGCGCGCACATTTTAAAGTATTTATTCTATCTTACGGAATACTCTTAGAGGCATAAACCACAACTCTATTAAATATTAACAGAATTTTAGTTGTCCCTCCAGGTATATTTTGTAAGACGGAGTAAAAACTTTAAATGCCTTCTTCGTCGCACAATATAACGCATTAATATTCTCTTTCCAGCCATTGCTATAATTCATAGATTAGTAGTTATGATGTTAAAAAAAATTTTTTAATAATTTAACATATCTCGCATGTCTCAAATGGTCCATATCAATTTTTAATGTTAATTTAAATAAATTTAAATAAATAAATTTTGTGTAAAATCAACATATCTTTAATAATAAAATTATCTATTGTGTAAAATTAAAAATATGTATATATTGTGTTTTTTTTTTCACTTTTATCAGCTGTTTTAATAATTTAGCATTTGAGTTTAATTGACACAACAACAATATGTCAAATTAATACATAAATATTTAACATAAAAAAATGTAACCGGTTTTCTTGTTAAAAAATATTAAATTTTTCAATATAAATATGTTATTAATATGTATATTAAAAAATTTAATATTTTTTTAACAAGAAAGTCTAAATTTTTCAACAACGTACGTATCTTTCACAATCTTTGATATTTCTGATATGATGATTAGCATATCTCAAAATCGCGACAAATTCCGTCAGAATTCTCAACGGCCGACTCTCGCTAGTTCATGCGAACGGATGCTCAAGAAGGGTGGAGCAGCCGATCTAACGAAGTAGCAGGGATCACTCGAGGTCTGCTTAGGGGTTTCCTTAACTCGAGATTAACCCGGGGTTAATTCACTTAGGAGAACTTGGCCCGGGCACTGCTCCGAGCTGCTATTAAGTATTACTACTCGGATTAGTCTTAGCGGTTTAATCGAGTCCCTCGCAACGATGCCGACGCACACGCAACGCGAGTTCACGCATGCATACGCGCGACTCAAGCGCGCATTCACTCGCATTTACGCGAACGCGTGCCTCAAGGAGTGCGTAGCTGCAACTTCTTCTCGAAAATGGCTCCCGAGGCTATCTACTTCTATCTTGAACGATATAGGATGCATGAGGTGAAACGACTTTTCGGGATTACCGCGAACGCAGGAATAAAGCGATGTTTATTGTAAAACGATGCAGTTGCGCTTCTATTACTCATTATCATAAACTGTACGTGTTATCTCCGTGTGTCGTTTAATTAGTATATAGAATAGCAATGGGAACTTTAGAGTTCCCAATCGTAAGAGGATTTATAGAAGAATGTTATACGCCTGATTATGCGATCCTTTCTTCTGTTTTTACGCCTGACTTTTTTATGAAGGAATATAGAGAAAAAGCGCAAATTAAAATATATATAGATATCTCTATAAATCAGTGCAAAAAAATTTAGGAAATGATTCTTTGTCGAAAATTAAGGGGGGTTTTTCATATAACACATATCCTCCTAAATTTCTCTCTGAAGAGTTACACTGCTCCAAAAAAGGAAATAAAAATTTAATTTTCATGTTTTTTTTTTCAAATTTTAGACAAGTTAGAAAAATAAAATTTGGTAGATATTTTCGACTAGTAGAAAGGATACTTATTAATGTGTTTTTTAATTTTCCCATATCGTCATAAGGGGATGAAACTAACAACCCCTATTCAATTTTTCATTAGAACTTTTTAACGGACCGGAATGTGATCATTTAAAAATATGCGTTAGAAAGCTTGATTGTTTTAGAAACTTTTCTACCTCTTTTATTTTTTTCGTAAAATCAAGTTTTTAAGAAAAAAAAAATAGATTATCATAAACAGTATAGTGCTAATTGGCATAGACTTCGAGAAGTTGAATTTTAGAATAAAAAAAGCAAACAAAATAAAATTATAATAAATGTTAGAAAAAAATGGAATAAAAACAACACAAAATTATAATAAATACAAATCTATTTTTTATCATCCTTTGGAGGAGTGTAACTCCTTAGAAAGGAATATAGGAGTACATTTATTTCCAACAAAGAATCATTTCGTTTTTTGCATTTATTTAGAAACATTCTATATATGCTTTAAATTAATAGAAAATGTTTATTCAAATAGCTTTTCATAATTCTTGTTTTTTTTCCTTTCTTTGTAGGAGTATATATTGAAATATCTTTCAATATGAAGATATTTACAGGACGATATTATATACAATATTTTCTATCTCTACTATTTTTGCTTTGTATAAAACCTATAAAAAATATATAACATTAATATAAAATTTTCAGTCACTCATTTTCCACACCTAACAAATATCTATCGATGTAAACTTTCAAAAATATTAAAGAATATTAAAAAAAAAAAAAAAGATTAAGTATCTTTTAGTACCAAAAAATAAAACTCTTTTATACATAATAATTCTTTCTTATAAACTATTAAAATGTTCGATAAAACATTATCCTCCGTAAAGAGCTTATATATTTCAAGCCATTAATTTATATTATATCGTTAATAAAAGTACATACATATATTAATACATATAATAAATACATATATTATCTTAATTCTGCAATAAAGATTATGAAACAAATTTATTTGACTGTAATAATGAAAATAAAATTTTTAACAACAAATTGCTATTATCCTTAAACGACTTACACGTCCTCGAGTCCTGCAATGTTTCCTTCTTTTCGCTTTTTCCTATCTTTATATATATATAGTTATATATAGTTATAGTTATATATAGTTATATATAGTTATATATAGTTATATATATATATATATATATATGTGTGTGTGTGTGTGTGTGTGTGTGTGTGTGTGTGTGTGTGTGTGTGTGTGTGTGTGTGTCGGTTTTTCTCTTCTCGTCGTCTCCGCTCGTTTCCCGACTTCGTTAATTAGAAACGCGTCACGTATTAGCCATTAACGCGGCGACAGAAACGAATCTTTCTCGCGCGCGCCGGCACCCTTTGACGCCCGAAATGACCGCCGCTGACTGGTTATCGGAGGGGATATCGGAAATCATAACGTATCGGCATGCATACACGGCATAATAACGAGGGCAGGGACCGACAATGCGTAATGACAATTGTCTATTACCTGCGAATGGACCGAGCAACGACGAGCGTCACTCGCTCGTATAGCGATGGCACTGACATTCTCATACGTAAGTATAAATCTTTTTCAAGCCGACAGCAATAATCTTTCCGTCTCAATCTCCCAAATAAGGTATAGATGTATATCAAAGTAATATCAAAAAAATAAATAATATCATACTACAAAAGTCAATTTTAATCTTTCTCTCTCTCTCTCTCTCTCTACTCCTTCTCCCTCTTTTTCTCCCTCTCTCTTTCCCTCTCTATCCTTCCTCTCTGTTTCTCTCTCTAAATGTCTATAAGAAACGCTCGAGGAGTAAAAGTAGGTAAAGTCCAAAATTTATTAAACTTATATACAGGGTGTCCGGCGTCAATCGCATCACCCGTCGTGTGCAGGTAGAGCAGGCAAAACTGAGAAGAAAAGT
>JBCEZX010000014.1:6022357-6044115 GCA_039654345.1 Cataglyphis cursor
GGACTTTTCTCCTCAGTTTTATCTGCTTTATCTGCATACGACGGGTGATGCGATTGACGCCGGACACCCTGTATAATGTATTTAAAATGCAGTATATAAATCGTGAATTTGGATCATTTTTCTACTTTGATCGAATTTCCTTTTGATCGAGCATCCGCATTCGATTTGTTCGAAAATTGCGAGCAAGCGTTGGTTCGACAACCATCACTATCCACGCGTGCTCTTTCTCTCTCTCACAATCTCTCTGTCTGTCTGTCTCTCACTACCTCCAGATGGCCTTTCCGCACGGGCGCCGTTCAATACTCACGTATGAATAGCGATGCGGAATCGGACAGCGCGGCGCGAATTCGCGAATGCACGCCCGAGACTCGTTTAAATGCGTCACAAATGGCATCTGCCCGACGGAATCGTCGTGCTAAAGAGAAGCTGGGAATTTTTGCGCCGTCACACAGAACAGGATTGTTTCGGCGCAAAAATAAGGCAAAATTGTCAACATCGTCGCAGGCAACCTGATATCGCCGAAAGCTGAGCGCTCTAAATTATTCGCACTTTCTTCGATAAAATTGTAAATGGAATTTTTACAACGATTTGTAGTCGAGCTTTGTCTCGATAGATAAATGCCGAGTGGTGACTCCGGAGTCACCACTCGGCATTTAACTATCATTTCTCTGTCATGAAAGTTGCGAAAGAATTTTATGAATGAAAAAACTGATAAAAATAAATATGACACAAAAATAAAAATAAATAATGACACTTATCTTATTTAATTTCAAACGCGTTTCAATAGAATCTGTAAAATTTAACAAATAAAAAATTGTGCAAATTAAAAACTTTCACATTGCTCCCTCCTAATTTTATTTCCTTCCCTTTATATCAGTAAAAATGTCTCATGTAAAAATATTTAGTCCGATATCTCGAAATTTGAGGAAGTTAGAACCTTTATTAAAAAAATTCAAAATTTTATTAAAAATTAATTCTTCTACCAATTTTCATCAAATTCAATACCAACCATTCTTTAATGATATTCTATTCATGTAAAAATATTTAGACCGATATCTCAAAATTTGCGGAAGTTAAAGCATGCACAGACATTTATTGAAAAATTCAAAATTTTATAAAAAATAAATTCTTTCACCGATCCTAGCCAAGTACAATACCAACCAATCTTTAATGATACTCTATTCACGTGAAAATATTTAGACTGGTATCTCAAAATTTGCGGATGCAGCAACAACACCCTTTTTGTGAAAAATTCAAAATTTTATAAAAAATAAATCCCCTCACCGATCCTAGCCAAGTACAATAATCTAGCCAATTTCTAATAATACTCTATTCATATAAGAAAATTTAGCCCGTTATCTCAAAATTGATAGTTAGAGCAACCACGTTCTTTTTATGCACATACAGGACATTTTGTCAAAATGTGATTTTTTATTTTAGAACATTCTGAATACATTGATATTGAAATTTGAAAAAAAAAAAAAAATTTCATGAAAACAAAGCTTTCTCTAAGAGGAAGCAAAAATATGAGCTTCATTAATTATATCTTCTATTTTCGAATACAATAGATTAAATATTTCTAAACATGCATCGAAATGAATGGAATCAAAAGAATTGTAAACTAAAACGTTTGCCAACGTTTCAAAGATGCAACAAAATTATTAATTTCTATCAATGTACAATTTCCATCATAATAATTGCAATTTTCAACAGATTATCTCCACACGAAAGATAGATTCATGATATCGAAACAACTTAAAACCTGGGAAACCAAATTTCCCTTGCATCATTATTGAAAGTACTCATCATTTCCACTATTAAAAAAAAAAAATAATAATAATTACAAGTAATTAAATTCTACATTTTCGTGCCGATTCAAAGCAAAAACCAACTACTAGGCGAATTAATAGTCGATTAAAAGCAAAGAGAGACAGCTTCGAACATCGCGAACAACCAAAATGAGAAACTGCCTCTCCTTTCAATTCCACCACGAACCGAAAGAGGCATCGACGAGGTAGAGATATAGGGGACCAGAACGCGATTCTAGTAGGATGATCGACAGAGGGGGAGAGGGGGAGGGGAAGGGGAGGGGGGGAGGGAGGAAAAAAGAGAGCTCTCTAAAACGAGAAAACGAGCAAGAGGCGAGGTGGCGGCGGCGGGCAGATTTCAATTACAAACAGGAATGCATGTGCAAAGTGGTGGACACTGGGCATAGTATTAAAAACCGACGGACTTGGCTTTTTCGGCGCGGACTCTCTCCGAGAGGAGAAAGAGGAAAAGGGAGAAAGGGGGAGGGGGAGGGGGGGGAGGGGGAGGCGGCTCTCTCGCATCACGCGAGTTGGCCGAGCATTCATCCCGTTTCCCATTCAACAAGCCTGGCCGCTGCAACCTCCTGCACAATGCCGGCCACTCGCTATTGCGCGAGAGCGCCCTATTATTTCATCGGTTCGTCCCTTTTTCCTTCGACCCGCGTACGCGATATATCCCCCCCCCCTCCCCCGTGTACGTTCGACCGAGCCCCCCAACCTTCGTGTATGCCCTGGTCGATCTTTTTCTTTCTCTTATATTCCTCTCTCTCTCTCTGTCTCTGTCTCTGTCTCTCTCTCTCTCTCTCTCTCTCTCTCTCTCTCATGCGACTCTCGTGCACACCGTATTTCGCGTTATTAAGTATCATCCTGGACCACCGACGACGTTGCTCATGACGCGGGCGCCGGATCGATTTTCGACTCTCACGCTCAAGAGACACCGTGCCAAGCCTGTCTTAAGGATGCACTTGCATCTGCACCTGCATCCCGCCCGGAAAATATATACCAGACCTTTTTTTTTTTTTTTTTTTTATTAGGATGCGAGTATATATATATTACATGTATACAGGGTGGTAAAGTGTTACAAGCCAATAACTCTAAAAATATTTGTCGAATCAAAAAGTTCATGAGAAAGTTTTATGTATATTCGAGGGGCCTTCGCTTCTCCTTGAAGGGGGGCAGAAAATGACTTCAGAATTTCAAATGGGACCTCGTATAAAATATTACACATTCGAATTCTATAGAAAAAAAATAAGTAATTTATAGCTGAAAAGTTTATTTGAAAAATGCTTCTGTCAAAAGTTATAATTTAAACTTTTAGTGATTTTATTTGATTAGACTCAACTGACTCGCGCGTTTGTAATGAAAGCAAAAACAAAAAGCGAGCTTGGAGTACGTACTTGATATTAATCGGGAAAAAAACATAAATACATACACATTTGTCGGGATACGCAGATTTATGAAAATCATGGCTTAATTCGGAGTTGAGGAAGTGGAAGTTGATATGTTGCTAATTTTAGAAAAATGTGAGAAAAATAATTATCGACGTGCAGCGCAATTATTTTTAGAACATCACGGTATTCAAAAATTGTATATGTTGGCATTTGTTTTTCATTTAGAATTTAAATGTATATAACTTTTGATAGAAACATTTTTCAGACAAATGTTTCAAATAAAATTTACTTGCTTTTTTTTCTCCATAGAATCCAAATATGTAACATTTTATAGGAGATTCTACTTGAAACTATAAAGTTACCTCTCGCCTCTCTTGAAGGGGAGTGACTTTATGTTTACGCAGATAGGAAGACCTCACAAATACATAAAATCTTCTCCTAATATAAATAACTTTTTGATTCGACAAATATTCTTAAAGTTATTACACGTGACTAACATATTTTATGTGAGTCACTCTGTATGTATGTATATATATACATATACATATAATATATACAAAATATATATAAAGAAATACTATACAAAATGCACACTTTATATATGTATGCCAAATGTAGACTTAGAATAAATATGGAGCGAGAAATAATAAAGTGTAAAAAAATGTGTATGTGTGTATGTTCAACTATATAAAAAACAGATTTAAAATTTCCTTTTTTAAAATTTCCTTTTGCTGTTTTATTATGTGTTACTTCCTCTCTGTTTTCCTATCTTGTCTTTCTGAATATTTTATTTGAAATGTAATTTTATTAGCATCGTAATTAGCTATCTCTTTCCGTGAAACAGAAACTATCTGATATTTTATTTAATACTATATAAATTTTCCACCAATCTGTTATATGTCTAATTTTCTCTATTTGTGTAATGATTTTCTCCACCTCTTATTCTCCTTCCTTATTACATAATATTTTTTTTATGTATGTTAATTTAATTCTTTTTTTTTAATCTTTGAATCCATTAATATAAACACTAATATTGCAATTTTAAACTTTCTTTCTTGAGTATTGTAAAGTAAACAGATCTATTATGCTTTCTCTGTGTATAATTCTGTCTCTCATCTTTCTCTCGTCTCTCTCTCTCTCTCTCTCTCTCTCTCTCTCTCTCTCTCTCTCTCTCTTTCTCTCTCTCTCTCTTATGTCTACATGCCCACTAACAGAAAGCTGTGATAGCTCCTGACAAGCACGTGACGTTTGCGGCCGTCCTGCTGCCGAGCATGTAATTGTCGCGTATCGCGTAGACAGCTAGTTGCATTGCCAGCGAGTATTCTTTTCTCGCAATGCATTAAGAGAAGAACGTTCGATTACATTGAAATATCTGGAGTTAAATAGATTTCTTCAATATGTGTCGCTGTTTCGCATTCGATGCGGGAAAAGAAATTAATCTAAGCTTCGAGAGAGAGAGAGAGAAAAAGAAATTCGCGACCATTATAATTTGTAATAGAGTAGTAATTTTATGTAATTACACTGGTTGAAGTGAACGAATAATGATGTATTTATTAAAACAGAAATTGAAATATGCAGTTTTACACAAATAATATATTTTAAAATTAAAACACTGACACAATTATCTTTTAAAATATTAAAATGTGCATTTGAAAGAAAAAGATTTAATTTTTAAATTAAAAATATCACATTTTCACAAAATATTATTAAATATACCTTCTATAAAATATAAGTTGATTGACTTTAATTAATTAAATATATTTCCATTATGTACAACGTGAAAACAGATAAATATTTAGTTATACCTCTGATAGATGTATTTAAAAATAATAAATTGATTCACTAAAAATATATATATATATATATATATATATATATATATATATATCTCAGATATCTCCGCCGCTTGCAGCGCTTTCAATAAATATATAAAGCCGCGGTATTCGATAACTCGTTTCAACTCGCGCCCGTATATACAAGTCATATTGAAAAAATATACAGTTTTATACAAACTAGGCTTCTCCGTGGCCGGCTAATCCAACAATAACGACGCGGACGATCACATCCAGCCGACTCTTTCCGCATTAGGGAACTTAATTGCGCCCGAGCAGATCGGGGGCGAAATGCTGGACGCGCACAACTCGTTGTGCGGTACTCGTGCGGAATCGCGTATTGTCTCCCCGACCAACCCCTTCAAGCTCGCTTCGTCGCCCACACCTCGTCCCTCCCCCGCCCCCCCCCCTCCCTCCCTCCCTCCCTCCCCCCCACGTGCGCAACCACCACCGTCCACGGTAACGAACCATCGCCATCACCATCACCAGCGACCAGCTTTACTCTCTCTCTCTCTCTCTTTCTTTGTCGCACACGCGCGCGGCATCAGCGACGCAGTGTGAAAGCCGCTCCTGATCATTCGCGCGTGCTATATTATTTTTACCCCGGCGAACTAGAGCGGCGAAACACGTAGCGTTATCAAACAGCGGCTTTGTCTAACTTTAATTGAAAATATTGGAATAAATTTTCCAATAGACATCGTCGATGAAACCACTACCACCGCCTCTGCCCGCCCACCCGATATAGGATATGACTGTAAGTCGCGCGGGGAAACAGGAATACGTCGGGGGGGAAGGAGGGAGGGGTCCCATCGACATATCAAGAGAGAGAGAGAGAGAGAGAGATAGACGGCTAGGTAAATAGCAGTTTTGCGGACGGGTTCATGACGGGGGACTGTTGTTCAAAAACGAGAACGACAGCGTGTGGCCAGCCGACCGTTTTCGGTGCCGATTGATGTCGCGCCAACACTCACTCACCTCCTCCTCTTCTCGTTTCTACACACGCGGCAGGTAGCTCATGACGGGAATCACCGATTGCCATCGTTGCAAGTAAATGGGACAACGTATATATATACACACACACACACGCGCGCGCGCGCGCACACGCATGTGGTGTATACGATAGCGTGTGCTAATGTATGCGTGTCGGAATAAACGATGAAATCGGTCAGACCGCGAAGCGAGTGACGCGAGATACCTGCTGACGATTAATACACGTCCTTCATGTATGTTGCCGAAGACCTGGTCGTTATACTCGGGGAAAGGTCGCAGCTATTTTTCACGAACCCCTTGGTTGAATCTTGTGGGAAGGGGATAGAGGAGGGGAGGGGGGGGGGGGAAGAGGAGGCGATTACACGTCGCCGGTAGTCTAGCTAATGATAAGCGGCTGCTGCGTAAAATATGTCAATCCGAGCAATGGTCTCGCTCCACGTCGTGGAAGATATAATTCATATCGTGAAAGGTGCGCGCGTAAAAATTTTATAAATGCGAGAAGAAAAGAAGATCTAATAATAATGTTGTCTCATTTTTATCTAAGCTTATATATTTAATCGAGCAACGAAATGCTCCTCGTCAAAATTAATAGCGGGTCGAGGAAAAAAGAAAAAAAAAAAAAAAAAGATTTCATGAATCGTCGCTCTTGTTAAATTCGACGATGATTAATGAAGTTCAACAGCGGCGGACAAAAATTCCTTAATAAAAAGGAAAATTAAAGGAAAATTCTTTCTGATCGAATATGAAGATATGATCAACGACAAGTCAGAGATATCATTCATTAAAAATTCGACACACGTGAGAAATTCAAGAGAGACGAGAGATGATTGCAAAAAATAAAACTATATATGTATATCTAATTTTTTTTTTTTTTTTTTTTTTGTTACGAGATTGACATTTCCTTCTATTATAAAATTTATAATAAAAGAAGAACCAAAAACTAATCATTAGTCATGAAGTCCATTACAATTCCATGTCAACGTAACACGGGAGGGAGGGAGGGGGAAGGAGGGGGAATGGGGGAATGGGGCGGGGGGGGGGGGACAGGTAGACTGGAGGGCAAAACGGAAGCCAGTTCACCGCTCATCCGCGTCAGGGATGAAGCCGTACCCTCGGCCGTGACTTCTGCGCCGATTCTCTCCCTGTCTGTCTCCTCTTCCCTTTCGAGCCCCTCTCTCCCCCCCCCCAACCCCCTCTTCCGCTTTCCCCGTGCCCCAGCGTCGTTAACCAGCTCCGCTGGATGCCTGGGCCCGACGGCGCCGACCTCTTCTTCCCCCCCCCCCCGGGGAGGGGGAGGGGGAGGGGGCGGGGACCAGGGCAGAACCGGAAGTGCCCGGATATGAGTTTCCGGCGCGGACAATTTGCAACGCGAAATTGAATGATCGACTCCGATAATCGTCCCCGGGGCTGTATCTACGTAGCAGTGCCGACTACGTAGCTGCTGCGCGATTTTCGAGAACGGCGCCGTCGCCCGATGTCGAAAACGAATCCGCCGGGCCGCCTCGCTATTACAGCGATTCGTTATCGTCATTACCGGCGAGCGACGAGCGGCGGATCGCTCTAGGGGAGACCAAAGAGTGAGTGAATCGAATCGAGAGTGCGCGGTCGACGTTCCGTAGCAATTGTTGCGGCGATCAATTTGCGAGGACACGTTATATTAAGATAACAATAAATTTGATAATAGTCGATAATATAGTTGAGAAGTTTATATTTTCTCGTTAAAAAATATGCCGGTTAAAATTTTTCTGTTAAATACCTAGCACATTTGTGTGTCAATTTAATACATTGCTGTTGTGTTAATTAAACTCGAATTTAATCGTTTTCGAGTAAAGCAAATTTGATCGATCTGAGAGCGATTAATGACAGTCATAAACACCATCTTGGGTTATTAGGGATATATTTATTTACATTAATCAAATTCAAAACTCATGTTCGATCGAACATATGTTCATGGAAAATTGAGTTTAATTGCTCTCAAAGTAATTCGAACCTTGCTTCACTCGAAAACACTATTATATTATTAAGACAAAAGTGTAAAAAAAAATGTAAAAATAACACAATAGGCACATATTTTTAATTTAACAAAATAAATATGTTCCATATTATTAGCGACAGGATATATTTTTTGAAAATTAAATAATGTTGATAAAAAATGTTGATTTTACTCTACAATGAAAATAAAAGTGACTACAGACCGTCAATAACTTTATTTCCAAATTAATTTTATCATTAAAAATAAGTTAATTTTACACAAAATTTATTTCAAATTACTATGAAGTTTGCACTCATTTTATGTTGAAATATTAATATGGTATCATCATTTAACGTATCTGTATTATATTAAATTAACACAAAAATTTGTTAAATTTAAGCCAGATTTTTCAACACAATGTACAATAACAAATTTAGATTATACTAAAAATTCTACTATTTTGTTATTATTATTCTATTATTATTATTATTATTATTATCATTATTATTATTATCATTATTATTTTATAATTAACATTATTAATATTATTTATTTTGATCTACAATTTTCATTCTTCAAACTAATTCAAGATTTCTCTTCTCAATATTTTTTTTCTCAATATTCACATCTCTATCTTTCTTATATCTTATGTCGTTTAACGAGATTATATCAAGAGTGATCAACTGTTACGTCTCGCAAGTCGATCATGCCCCGAGGAAAGTCAACCTGCGTGTCATCGGCGGCGCGCCGAGCATGATACAATCGATAATGGCGATTAATAATACGGATATCGCAATTATAATTAGCAGAATAGCCGCGGTGAGGGATGGGTTAGGAGGGGTGGGGAGGGGAGGGGAGAGAGGCGAAGGAGGGGGGAGAAGGCGCGTCGTTTAGCGCGACAATAAATTTTCGCCGTTATTCCGCGTGGGCGGATTTGATCGACGTAAATTTCGTCGCAATTAAACACGATGCGCGAAACCGCATTTTGACCGAGGTGTCTCCATACCGTTTCAACAATTGCCGCGTCGTTTTGTAATATTTCAGCTCGGCTTCATTCGATGCGAAATACCGATGCGCGTGCAAACAATAGCAACTTCGACGTATATATATATATATATATATATATATATGTATATGTATATCGTAACACTTTTCAACACTGAAACGCTTACCACGATTTCCGCACGATTAAAACATGCAACCCGCGTTCACGGGTGATTGATCTTTTGCGCAAATAATTAACCGGCAGAACTGGACACGTCAATTTTAAACATCCCTTCTTCGCATTCTTATATTCCATATTTTTTTTTTCTTTTTATTCCGTAACTTTTGTCATACAATCGATTTGATTTCATACGTCAAGCACAACTCGTCACTTTTATCGATTTTTGACAACAATCATCATTCGGAAATTCCTCGAAATAATTTTTGACACGATAAGAGCGCGAATTTTCGATTTCCAGGCAACTAAAACTGTTTCGTGGGCCCACGTTTCTGGAGCAAGCGTGGCTAAAAGAAAACTTATCTGCATCTTCCTCTTCCTCCGTCTCTCTCCCTTTCTCTTTCTCACGCACACAAAGAGACGTTCGCAATGGCAAGCTTTTGTGCGATTCGTATCGTCGTATAGTAGTTGGTGGCTGCCGCGCAGCCAGCAATGCTATTACCTTGCCTTGCCTTGCCGGCGACAGAACTGAACTCGAGTGGCACATTACGGCTGTTCCTGTCGAGTGACGCACCGATAGCGTCACCAGTTTCCACGATTCGTTCAACATAATTCAAACAAAAGTTCCCGAAGTTACGGCCCGTTGTGTGTACAGTGGTGTCGACGTCATACATTCGTACAACGAATCAATGCGTCGCGAATTACAATTCAACGAGGCAATGGTAAAATAAAAAGAGTGGTCGATGCTACTTGAAAATCATTTTAACGTCATCAGAATTACGTAAAATTACGTATTACTTTATATACTTGCGTAATTATATGTTAAAATACCATGAAATATTATATTTGTCGGTCATTTCATTGAGTCATTATAGGTGAGGTTTTATGTAAGTACAAGATACAGGGTGTGCATTTAAATTGACACATTTAAATATCATAAAAATAAAGCTTTGGACAAAAGTTATTTGTTTTTGAGGGAAGGAAGAGAATGGCATTATTTCTTTTTAATTTGATGGACGTTTTGAAGGTCATTTGAAGGGCAACTTAATTTTTTTTAATGGAAACTCTTATTTTTTATTGTATATTCTTATAACCCTTTTTACGACTTTTTCAAGACACTAATAAAATATTTTTCGAGTTATTTTATATCTTAATCTGACATATTTTGATATAAAATATAAAATATCTCGTAAAATATTTAGTTTTCGATAATCTTACCATAATACTTTTGTCTAAAACATTTTTTATAAAATGCTTTATTTTCATAATGATTCATTAAATGTGCCAATTTAAACACCCTATAATACGTATAAAATTAATTAAAGAATGTATACATATTATATTTTTATAGTGATGGTTTCTATTATAGTTATATGAATCATCGATTATCGATTTTTAATATTTGCTGATAAGAATCAGTTATATATGCACTTCATTGTCAGAATATATCCTTGTTCTGAATCAAGGATTTAATTTCCTTTTCTAGCCTCACGTTAAATCGATAACAAACTGTACTCAATTTATTAGAATGTATTCGGAGCAAAACAAAACGGGAGAGGATCGATCAATCGTCTCTGCCATGCGACAAAAAGGGTGAAGAGATAATACAATGGTACGAATGGATCCTCAGATATTTCGCGATCCTTTCGTCTTTCTCGAGGAGACAAAAAAAAAAGGGGGAGAAAAGGAGAGAGAAAGATTGACTCTCTGGCAGAATCACTTTCTTATAGAGACGATTAAGCGGGCGAGGTAAGCGACGGTCCGCTGCCACCGTAAGAAAGAAAGGAAAGTTCTAGCGGGCGTTCAGCCTGCTAAAAATTCAAACGCGCGAATTTTCCCCGGGAATAAATTTCCAAGTTTCCCGGCCGCCGAGAACAGCCGAGCAAATACATCGTGCCAAGCTTACCCAGCGCGCGGCCCAACTACAAAGTTTGGCGCATTGTCGGTGAATAAACGGAAACGATTGTTGCGACACTCGCACAAGGGAGGATGGAAGCTGTAAGTTTGCGGGCGCGCGATGTGCATTTATTGGTCTTCGCGATTGGCAACGAATGCGTCTCATTATGTTGAGGTAAGGTAAATCAGAATAGGGCGTTTTACGGTAGAGTGACTTAGATCCCTTTAAAAAGGGATAACGAGGACATTGTAGAATTCTCAAAGTATTAGAATACTAATGTTGAAGGGAACATCGGCGAAAAAGAAATTTCCATTCCCGCTCCCCCTCTCCTCGTGAGAGATTCCATTCTTGATCCTTACGAGATATAGGGTGTTCTTGAACGCTATCGTGAGTGGTTGAAACGATATCGATAAAGCATTCAACTAAAAAAAGGTATCTCGATTGATGCAAATTGAATGTAGTAACAAGTAGAATTTTCTTGTCTTTTTTACGTGTGACCAAATTATTTTTATAAATAATCTAAAAATTACAGCCATACACGTACACACATAAAAGCGAACATTTTGATAATTGAAATTGATGAAACGACTAGAAATTTGAAAAAAGTAATATTCTAAGTGTACATATTCTAAATTAATAAAAGAATTTTTTTGATTTTGTGATATTAATTTTACATGCAAATAAAATTAATTTTTTACCAATATTATGTAATATATTTCATAAATTATATACAATAAATATATTTAAATATAATTTATTTTTATTTATATATTATTTATACTTTAGTATTATTTATATTCTAATATATTATTTATATTCTAATATTTGTTAGCTACATATTATTTATATTCTAATATTTATATTCTAGAAGAAAAACAAAGGAATATTTATATATAATATATAAAATATAATATTATTCGTTGGTAAGAAAATAATTTCATATCTTGCATATGTATAAAATTAATGTCACAAAATAAAAAAATTTTGTCACCTTACACTATATTCACTTACAATTAAAATATCATTTTTTCCAATTTTTTCAATTACAAATAAAAATACACTGTAGTTTATTTTTATTTATATATTATACACATGAAATCTTAGTCAAAGAAGGAAAATCGTGCGACAACAGTAAAGCCATCGCAGAGCTAAAATCAAATATACATGACTATACAAGCAGAAACATTGCAGCACTTGGGTCAATCATGGACGTGCTTTACGCGAAACTGCTTGTCGTAGTCGGAATAGCTGTGCCAGTCGCGACCAATCTTAACCGCAGAGTACCAGCTGCTCCGATCAGATCACTGACAACATTGTTGAACCGTAAGTGCATCTCCTATTTGCTTTACAATGTGTGTGTGTGTGTGTCTTGCATTATTTCTACATATATATCTTTTATACTGTAGTAAGGAAAGAAATCGATTTAAGATAAATTTCTTGCCTCACGAATTAGAAAATGAAATAATAATTTCAGCTAAATGTTAAAATTAATATTATAAATTATAACAAAAAGAAACATTTTATTTTTTACATTAATAGAAATATTGTTTAATAATTTTCAGAAGTATTTAGTTAATTAAAGTGATATTGCGTTGTAGTTTATTAATTATCTTTCAAATGAGATATTTCGACGCATGTTTATAAGAAACTTCTTGTTCAGAATTAAATTTTCTAAAATCTCAAAGTCTAGTGGGAACGTTTCGGCTCACCCTGTATTCATCCTAGAAGCTTGGAAATATACGCATAGAAATATGCGTGGCATTCAGCTCGCATTAATTTTGTATTTTAATCGTAATATTTTCATTTTCTTATTATTATACAATTTTATCTCGTGACATGTTCGCAACAATAAATTTATTAAATACGCTATTATTAATATTTACATCATAACAAAACTGTCCTTTGTTATATAAATTTCCTAAAACAAATTGCTTCAAATTTTGGACACCTCGATACATTTCTATTCTTGCTATCACAATCAATTTCTTTCCGATTTATTTTTTTTAATTATATTGCGCACGATTATTTCAAAAAACATTTTTTTAAGAAAAGAATATAATCAAAGACATCATCAAACTTTTACATAGATGATACTAAATTTTTCCTATATTAATTAATCAAATTAAAATATTTAATTAAATAATCAAATAATCAATTAAATAATCAAATAACAATCCTAACAATAATAGTTAACATTAATATAATTAAAGTCTACGTTTAATCAGCCTGGGTATTTCACAGATTAAAATGTAAAAGCGACTTAGAACATAGTAACAATTTAACGACTCTCTTCGCGTATTGCGGAGAGAGTAGGCAGCCGTACGTTTCGCAACGAAACGATAACAACGAGACTCTCGCAGATGTACTAGCCAGCTTTTGTCTGAGACTGGGCGCGGTGGTATTTGGCTCTGGTTCACCGGTATTTACTAGATTGCAAATTGGGGCGGAAATAGCTTCCGGCCTGTTCAGAACGATTATATCGGATATCAGGCTGCTTCTGGTCGCGGCCCAGATGCACCTCATATTCCTGAACGGCAAGAATCTGGGATCGGCCGACCACGCCGTGCTCTCATGAAATTTGCTCCACTGCACTTGAAGCAACGCGAATCCCCACAACTAATTGTGCACAGGCGAAATTGTATTAATTAAGTAAGAATAAAGTCTTAACATAAACGTGATTCTGGAACTTAATGTAAAACAGAAGTTTGTCAAATAACAGATTAAATTAAATTGATTAAATGCGCATTTTAATTATAAAAAAGTTGATTGTCATCGTCATTAAGATTTTTATTTGTATTAATTATAAGACAGAATCTAATCTAAGCACAGCTTAGAGAACATTATGTTATTTTTGTTACCATAAAAGTATTGTTATTTATTTACATTATTACAATTTTTTTCTGAACAACCTATTATTATAAAATTCTCTTATTTTAATTTTATTAAAATATTTCCACAATTATGACGCCTTGCAAATATTTTATTTAAAAAATTGTTTCATTATACATAACTAAAATAAAAAAAAAGTTATGTTAGCAAGTTGTTTTTATTTAAATTTAAACCAGATATATTTTGGTAATAAGTATATATTATTATGTACAATCTCAATTAATTTTTAGCAAAAAAAAAATTACAATGAAACGATCTTACGTCATAACGATCGAGTACAAATGTAAACAATGCACGCTAATTATTACCAATATCATCTGGTTAATTTGACTTCGATCGCGTGGTAACAGCTACTTTGAACAAATAATTTGCCGTTATCCTTTTGCAAGCCAAGAACATAACCGATAGGTTAATTAAATCTGTTACCATTATTTGGCAAACTTCTGTTTTACATTAAGTTCCAGAATCACGTTTATGTTAAGACTTTATTCTTACTTAATTAATACAATTTCGCCTGTACACAATTAGTCGTGGAGATTCGCGTTGCGGCAAATTATTTGTTCAAAATATCTGGTTTAAATTTAGATAAAAACAACTTGCTGACATATATAATTATTTTTTATTTTAGTTATGTATTATGAAACGATTTTTTTATTAAAATATTTGCAAGGCGTCATAATTGTGGAAATATTTTAATAAAATTAAAATAAGAGAATTTTATAGGTTGTTCAGAAAAAAAGGGATATAAATAAATAACGATACTTCTATGATAACAAAAATAACAATAATTAATGTCCTCGTAGAGAGAGAAAGAGAGAGAATAATAGGCGAATAGATATCAGCCTGGGAATTACATTCCGATAATCAATAAGCTTTTAATTCCGGTAAGCGTCGATTAACCGTGCCCGATATTTATCGAAGTCGAACGTGATATTTATCAGGGCGCGTTGCCGATATTTATCGAGATGTAGCCGCTGTGTTTGTCAACGGGGGTCTCGTCCGACGTGTTTGCGAGAATCGAAGTCGTCCGACCATCGCACATCGAAATTATTCTAACGCGATTATTCTAAGTGATGCGAACTTTTAATCGCCGATGTAGTATCACATCGATTGGCAACCAGAATTAGTTTATCGCGATAAAATTGCGCCGATATTGTTCCCGATAAAGAGACAAGATCTTTGTGTCAATAAGACGACGCGATTTTAATCGATAATTAAAACTCCATAATTATATTTTTTTACGCGACACCCAGTGTATAACAAATAAAATATATATACATATATATATACATATATATATATATATATATTTCTTTTCACATATTTTAAATTTTACAATAATTCAGGTAAAAAAAATGTGTCAATTACCAGAAAATTTTCTAAAAAATTGATGACCAAAATAAAATTTTATCAGCATTGAAAAATATATTAGTAATGTTAAAAAGCTAGACTTACTTTAAGCATCCTTCCCTAAGTGATAATCTAACATATTTCGCTAACAGAAAATACAAATCTGATTGAATGATCGATCCCGTGTAAATCTACTTCGTGAAAATGATGGAAGATTGTGCGATGGCCATAAATGGCGGCCACAAAATTGATGGAAATACGTACTTTTATCGACGTACTCGAAAAAGATAGACAGCTACGGGCCGACCCTCAACAGTTTGATACGGTTTACGGTAAACACATTTCGGTGGCAATCATGTCATAGGGCAAGCAAGCAGCAAGCCAGCGAGCAAGCAAGCAAGCAAGACCGACAGAACCAAAGAGTAGGTGATGCTTCCTAGGTTGGGGAAGGTGCGCGAGTGGTCGCTGAAGAGCTCTTAGCCGACCCTTTGTTGCCCCTGCCATCCCCACTTCTGTTATCACGTAAGGGACGACAGGGGCTGCGGCGAAGCTAGTGTGGGAGCTAAAGGGTAGCCTCGCTCTTGGCCAAAGGCCTCTGATTTACTTAGCCTATCGAGTGCTCTTCCGGAAACTCGACCGCCAAGAATATCGCGTACAGAGTGTGCAACAATCACCGCGTAATGCTTCAACAGCGAATTCTGAGGTTTAACTAGAGTCCAAAATCATGATATGAGACTTCTGAAGTCACAAATACTGAGTTATTAGCAATTAAAACTGATTGATTAAACTTCACACGTTTAAATTTACAATTATATATATAAGCGTATTGATTTCTCACTTGTGATTAATTTTTATAATTAGACAAGATTGACGTTTAGTTGATTTGATCTTTTATTTGTAAAAATTATATGCAATATACAAATAATATATTAGCAATAAATAATCAGCTGATATAATGATTATTTATTAATAATAAATTTTTAGTATTTTACTTAAACTTATTTAATCGTTCATTTATATAAAGACATTTGCATCTGATTTTTAATATTCTGTTCTCTGAAATATGTGTGCTAATAAATTTATAAAAAATAAGGTTTAATGATTAATAAATTATTCTTCGATAACCATTTATAATTAATTCCTTACAATAACTGCATATAAAATATATAATTATTTTTTCCTTACTGAAAGAAAATATCAGAATTTTATTATAATATAAAAATTGTATATTTAAGTAAATTATACTTGAGAGGATTAATAATTTCTAAATTTATAATAATAAACTCAAACTAAATATTATATCAAAAAATAATTATTATATACACATAAAATATTTTATTAATTTTTGAATAAATATTTTACATAACTGTTATATAAATAGATTACTTTAAAAAAAAACAACTTTTTTTAAATATAAGCTTTTTTAAAGAATTTTAATAAAAAGACGTCAAATTATTTCTCTTAAATAAATAATTTCGTCTTAATTATAAATTATAAATTTAAAATATTTTTATTTATATATATACACGTTAAAATTCTTGTAAAAATATATTTTTTATATGTATATATAATAATATATAAATATATTATAAATTGCTCACTCTATACTGTCTGATTCGCCCATCCTTATATAGCTTCTCTCTCGTTCTTTTTTGCTCCTTGTTCTGCTTCTCTCCATAACATTCATGCACAACACTTATACAAACATGTTATTATACGCTAATTACTATGCACTAGTCATTAATCACGCGGTATTTTTCACAGCACTTTCGATACTAATTGCGATACTAATACGCGACATGCATTTTATTATATCACAGCTGAAGAGAATACTGTGAAAAAAGAATTTGATTGTGCGAAGCTATGGCTATTATATTCGCAAATTAATATAACGAACAAGGATTCGAAAATAGCACGATTCGCAAGCCTCTCGCCAGTCATGCTACACCTGTTGCTTACAAATAGTATACAATTACATTTTAGAGAGATTACTATCTCATATTACGGCATGAACGAGTAAATGTACAAGTTAAGTCTAGATACAGATTGCAATATCCGAAAATATAATTCCCGTGTTTCGCTGACTGCTAGCGCGATAGAAATATATAAAATAAACCTTGCAAATTAGGCGTTTTAATTAAAAACGTATGTATAAACGCTTGCTTTATGCTGCGCGATTGATAAATAAAAGTATAAATCTAATGATTAATTTCGATAAATTTAATAAATAGCCATATCAGTTAGCATCGTTTAATTGTAGAAATGATTAATATCTTTCGCGACTGTGTTCCGATGAATAATGTGACAATACATGAAGCGCTACGCGTTATAATCTCGAGTCTTATCGCCCGAATTGGTGGGGGCAATAGTAAGGCGATCATAATAAAAACAAAAAGTACACAAAACATGAGCACTAAACATTGTGTTTACCAACCAATATAATATACATATATATATGTATATATTCTTTTGTTGCCGCTATAAAATATTTAACGTACAATAAATAAATGTACGCCAAATATTCTGTTCCTTAAATATCAAGTAATTTCTATCTTATAAAATTATAAATTATACTTTATTGCATATCACATTTAATGTTTGTTTAAAAACTACAATTTAAATTGTTTTGATCAAAAAGATATTTATATATAATGTGTTTTATAAATTTATAATAATTTATAATAAATATAATAAATAAAAATTTATAATATTTATTATTATCTTTTCCCAAATTTTTATAGAGAAAAAAATATTGTGTACTTCCAATAAATTAGTAATTACAATAAAAATATAAAATATATTATATTAGAATAAATCGCCGGAAAAAAATGTGACAAATTAATATAATTTTCTTAATTAATTAAATTTATAAGTTCACTTCTCTTAGAACATAAAAAATTCGAAAAAGAAAAATAATAACTTAATTTCTACAAAAATACTCTTCTGATATGTTAAAAAATAGAGAGAGATAATTTTTATTCTGAAAATAATTTAAACATTATATTCTGTAATCCTTTTTAAGTAGAGTAAAATAAATTATACAAATTGGTATTAAAAAGAATTTAATTAATAGCGTGTAATAATTAAAATTTGTTCAATTTATCATTATCAGCTAAATACTATAGTGTATACATAATTTTTACATATAAGGAAGAAATATAAAATCGATTAAGCAATGAAAATCTATTTTATATGGGCTGGAAAAATTAATAATAAATAGTAATCATATACAAAAACATATTAATTAGATCTGAGTACATGACTTTTATATATATATAAAAGCTAACTCTCTTGATTACTTATAATTCATATTTTAAAAATTTTTGTATTAAAATTGTCACTCTTTTTATACTCAAGAAGAAGAAAGAGAGAGAGAGAAAAAGCTGTCTAGAATTTCTGTGTAAAACTTATATATTACATTGCTTATAAAATGTACGAGTTGACAAGTTCTTGATTTTTTTCAACTCAAATATAAGCGTTTAATTTTCAAATATCTTTCCAATCCACGTTTATATCCATTCTTTATAAAATTCTTCTTATTAAGACGGTTATTATAAAATTTGTCTCGCAAAATCGACACAATAATGTGAATTCACTATGTATGTTTGGACAAATGCATACATCTCAATTACAAATTGCCGCAATTAATTTAATCAAGCATCACAATTAAAAAGGAAAAAAAAAATCATTTTTTTAAACATTTTTTGTAAACGTTTATAACGATCAAAGTCATTTATGATATAGCGTTATCTATATCAAAATACATTTTATCATGATGTTTCTCATTTTTTTTTATTAATGACACGATATAATAATATAATATTTCAGAACATAAAAGCGGGCAAAAGCTGGAGATAACAAAAAACCGGAAACCGCACAAATTTGCCGGCAAGAAGGCAAACAACCCTTTTCGCGCGGTAAGAAAGCCGAAGAGAGAGAGAGAGAGAGAGAGAGAGAGAGAGAGAGAGAGAAGGAAAAGAATATCGCCAAGTGGGTTGGGGCTCGTCCACCTTCACCTTTGTTTTTCTCGCGGATCTAACGAGGATTTACCGTTGCTACAACTACCCGTGTCCTCGTCAGTCCTCCACCAACATCGTGTAACATCGGTGTGAAAAATCTCTCGATGCCGGGGGAGGAATCTCGGCAGAAGTCGCGAGGATAAGGCAAAACGACGCTGTCTCCCGCAGGAGACCAATTTAGGTACGCGCTCGGACAGATTTAAATCAAATCTTGCCGCTGTATTCGCAAAAATTAATCTGCACGAGCCGCCCTGCCTCCTTCGAGCCCGGAAAAAAAAATTATATTCGCAAAAGTTTTGAAGTTTATTTCTAGATCGTCGTCTACTAAATTTTCTCATTTAATAAGGATGCACTTGGCCGATTTCGGAGAAGCAGTAATTTATAATTGAAAAAACAAGTCGATCAAAGTAAAATTATATTTTTTATATAAGCGCGCGAGCTATATCGTCTTTTTCTCCTCAAAGTTTCGATATAAAATGCATGCCTATCTTCTTTTAGCTCTATCTCTCCACTTTTTTATTATCTAATTATTTTGCCTATAATATAGCATGCATCATTTTTTTTTTTTTTTTTTAGGAAGCGACAGTCGTCAACGTTCGTGAAAGAAATCTCTCGATTTATCGATACATTTATCCTGAATCGCATCGGCAAAATCTCGGCTGATTCGAAAGTCCGCGACGGCGGACGGAAACAAGTAGAAAAGGTCGACGGCGATCGCGTCCTAGCAGGAGGGGACGAGGCGAAGGAAACCTTGATATATCCGCCAAACACAAGGAGCTCGAACACCTCGGCGGGATTTATCGGGACTACGGATAATGGATGGCTTCCGCTCGCAGCTCTCTCCCTCTCCTCTATCAAGAACATCGCTTTTTTAAATAATACAACACACAACGCTGAAAAATTCCTGACCCTCTTCTCGCATGCGGAGCGATAATCGCGGCTACCCAAATAAAATAGACAAATATTACACTAACTGAAAAGACCGTCGGTTCTATTTGTTAAATAAAATTGTGAGCGTTATAAGTAATGTTGTTTAATAATTATAAATAATGTCTAGATTCGATAAATTTATCAGATTAATCGATAAAAATAATAATTATCATTGCGAAACAATTGTTTAAAAATAGGTGTGAGGAACAAAAGCTTGTGATATTAGAAATATATTTTTAACTATTTAAAATTTTAATTTTTTAATAATTTTAACTGTTTAAAATTTTGCTCAAAATTATTTCAAAAAATTTAAAGTAATAGCGTGTTAAGCCTAAGGAGAGAAAATATTTGGGAATCTTCTATATTTCTCGTCAAAATATATGTAATGACTTATGTATAGTAAATATATATATAACGTACGAAAATACGCTTTTAATGTCAAAATATTTCAACATCATAAATTTTCTGACAAAAGACGGAGAATTTTGAGTCAGAACTTGATAACGGTATAATGTTTCACACTAATTCCTCGAATATTAATGTTAAAATGTAAGGATAAAGATTATTTCGCAGGTAAAAGTATCAGTAGTGCGTTACGATAAGTAAGGATGAAATTCTAAGGATTTCAGCTAATCGAGTTTCAGGTGTAGCGCAGTGACGACAGCTTAACAGCCTTAACCAGCTTTGCAGAGTAAATTTACCCTCAGAAAGTAGATTTACACTAAGATTTAAGGGCAAGTAGAAAGGGACGGTTGCGGTATCGACGGCGGGACAAAAACCGCGGAGGCACCGTCTTCGGATTGGACGATCCTTCGCGGGAATGTATTTAATTCGATTGGCCTTTGCCGCCACCACCGCCGTCGTACCTGAAACAAGAGAGAGAGAGAGAGAGAGAGAGAGAGAGAGAGAGAACGAGGCAGAACGCAGGTCGGCGGGGTGACTTTTATCGGGGGGGGGGGGGGGGATGAGAGAACCTCTGTTTCCGCCGGAAATGAGGCTCTCGCGCGCCTCCGCACCGACGACCTACTCTCCCTATCAACCTTTCCGCCCCCTCTATCTTTCTCCCTTCCCTCCGTCTTACTCTCGTTGTCCCCATCGCTCCCCTCATTCGCTGTCGTCGAGGACGAAAATCGTATTTATATCCCATCTCTCGCGCTCCCAGGTAAATATTACGGGCGAGTGTACGCACCTGCCGCTACGAGCTGTGACAAGCAAAATCCACGACGCCGAAAAATCGACGCTCTCACCGGGGCATTACCCTTGACATGCCCTAATTGCGCTTAGACAAAGTGTTTTTGCATTTGCGAATTTCGAGCGTAGCAACTGAAAATGGAGAAGCGGCAAGAATTATTCAGATTTATTTGTTACAAAAATACTAGCTCCTTTATTTTCTCTATATGAGCGCGTGTGTCCGCAAAATAATAAATATCTTTTTTTTTAATAACAAATTTGTTGGTCAATTTTTTTTATCAAACATATAATGCAAAAAAGTAACTGTAATAAATATTTATTTTATAT
>JBCEZX010000014.1:6044136-6054831 GCA_039654345.1 Cataglyphis cursor
TATATAATATTTTTTCAACATATACATTTTATAAATATGTATGTGTATGTATGTACCTATATTTCTTGCCTCTGTGTTTCTGATAGTTATTTATTTTAAAGAATAAGAGAATTTAAATTTAAAAGTAATAATTATATAAATACTGAATGACACAAACTTAAAAATAGAGTAGAGTATTTGAACAATTTTTAATATCAATGTAATATAAAATATAATGACTTTTATTACGAATCAATCAAATTTAATTCATATAACTGTGCTATTTTTTAAATCTGAATTTGATCAATATATTATTTTTCTACTATGTTCTATAATACAGTTAACAAAAATATGAACGAGAAATATGAACTGACGATTTTTTATATTTTATAGTGATAATACGCGTTATGATAAAAGATAAAAAGAGAAAAAAAGAGAGAGAAAAAAAAATTGATATTTGTCGACAAAATGTTTTGTCTTTCACCAAACCAAATGTATGTAACTACTTTATTTTTCTTTTATATTTTTATATGTCGTCATCATTTTCACATCCAAAGAATTATAATCAATTTTTCTCTTATACTTAAATCAATTCTAAAGAGTAATTTCGCGAAAGAGCGCTTTTGAAAATATTGCTTCATCCGGTTAGCTTGCTCGCAAAGAAATCCATCTGTCATTTGTGTTTATAAACGCTAAAAAAATTACTTTGAACTCTGACATAAACTAATATAAAATCCATCTAATCATCCGATTAACCGACCGACCGGACCACCTACGGAATCCTTGTTAGATATTGTCTTCGAGTGGGCAGGCGTGATCTCGCCCTCGAACCTCTTCCCACGCCTGATTATTCACAAGACTTTCAGAACAGGTGTGCAGGGACTGCTCGCTCTCTCTCTCTTTCTCTCTCTCTCTCTTTTTGTTTTTATCCAGCACGTGCGAGTCCCCGAATAAGGCGCCGAGATCTAAAGTCAGACGACAGAAAAGTAAGAATTGAGATGAAAGAAGCTTACCGTTGCTCTCTCTAAGCAGATGTCGACCGGCTCTCCCTTCCACCAGCTCTCCTGCGCAAGAAGATGTAATTTTCGCTGTATGCCCAGATTAGAAGCCGGCTCGTCGGGACTACCCCCGGTTCCACCCGCTTGATAAGTATTGCCTATACCGTATAGCAGTACCAGCCTCCTGCTGAATGCCCTAGAACTGGAAAAGGGATTCGAGAGATGATCTCCGTACGATCGATCGCCCTTACGACATGACGTCACGGAACGGCGATGCCCGTTATATCTCGTTAAGGAGCAACGTATTCGCATCAGCATGGATTTGCGGAATCGCCTTGAGCGTAATAAAGATATACATCAAACTATGTTAAATAAATAAATGTCATTGCTATTAATATACCTTAAGGCATGCCGACATTATATAAGGGATATAATATTTAATTTAAATATAAAAAGCACATCATAAGAAGTAAATTATTAAAAGAATCAAAGGTTTATTTTATAAAATACTTTCTTGTAATTTATATAAAAATTAGACAAGAATCCCCTTCTCAAATAAATTTATTTTGGAATTAAAATTATCACATAAAGATGAACCTGTAATGGAAGGAGGATACGATTCAAAGGTGAAAAGAGTATAGCTATCACCTCACACTCCTTTCACATTCACTTCGTGACGTTCTTACAACAGAACGGGACGAAACTTTTACTAGACGAAATGTCTGAAAGATCGGATAATCGGATTAATCCAGATTTACGGTTTAAAAAGTTCTCTATCATAGAAAAAAATACAAATAGTGTCCAATGTCAAAACGTGTCTCAATGTACAAGATATCATATGTTTTTTTTAATAAAAATATTAAATAAAAATATTAAGTAAATAATTATTAATCGCATTAAAATTAATTTGTTTGTTTTACAATAAATTTAACAAGACATTATTATTAATATTACAATTTCTATTTTTTTAAATGGTCAGATGCTGTAAGTAAATTATTAGAAGTATTTTATAGTGTTTATTTATTATTATAATCTTATTATTATAACAAATTATATAATATATATTAGAAATAAAATACGATGAACTTTGAAATTAATTATATATTTGCTATCAATTAAATTTTTGTCTAATGATAAAAAAAGTGATAAATTTGACTGTGCATATGTTCTTTTGTGTTTCTTTCGTTTTTTTTGCTTTATTACATTCGTTCATGTGAAAAAATAATTTTCTATAGTATACAATTACAAATTATATTTAATCTGACTTGCTGAAAAGGCTGGCTTTGCACATCTGAATACATCTGATTAATGACCATATCTGTAAAGAGAAATAACAAAATTATCAAGTATCCTAGATATATATAATTGTTTATTTTAAATGTAACACAAAAATTATAGTCAGTATAAAAATTTTATACAGATCAAGATTGTTTATTTACATTCTATGTAAATCTATTATTTAAATAAATTTATAATTTAAACATTTGTATGCAAAATAAGATACTCGAAAAAATAAAATGCATACGTAAAATTTAAATTTTATTACATGTATAAAATTTACTTACTTCTGAAATTCCCACTCACGATTGTCAAGTGGACAGACTTGCCGTGTTTTCAACCAACGTGAAATGCAATGGAAATGAAAAGCGTGCTGAAGAAAAAAGTTGCATTGATATAATAATTCAAAAGATTCATAGTATTATCTAAATAATAATGTAATGTTGAAGTGTCATATTTACATTGCATACACCCCAGGCCACTGTGCACTCCTCGCTTGTGGCAGATGCCTGGTTTGCTTGGCACTCAATGCAGAGATCCATAATGTGATTGCGACATATAGCACAGTTATCCACAACGATATCTGAAAGTCTACGTATTAGAGACCATTCGCTGTACATTAGGGATTGTAAAATGCTAATGACTGATTATAATTCTTACCCCAAGCCCATAATGCTACTGCATTCCACTGAAATAAACAAAATAATCATATTTAATTGCATGAAAGATAATAAATACACATGTATACAGAGGAACAAGGAGTGACAAAGCGGAAATAAGGTTATGAATTATATTTACATGCTGTAAGACGACTATGAGCATAATCTCAATTTCGTGCAATCTATCGACGTGTTTTTACTGACCTTCTTGACTTCGAAACGCTTCTTCTCGCCTTTTCCGCTGCTAGAGGTTGGCAAATCACACTCATCGTCGTCGATTTCCATGGTTGTCGCCATATTTAAATTTTGGAGCAAAAGCCGAATCGGTGTTGTGCTGAACACAGGATTCTTCGCGTATGCGCGAACAGGATCAAGCACACATATATATGTATAAGCGCGAAAGTTCTACTGGACTCCGACAACAAATATAATACGAAATTATTTATATACAAAGTGTCTCAAAGCCACCGAATAACTTTTCAATGACAAACAGTAGTATAATGATAAGGCTATGAAGAGGCTAAAAAATACATCATTACAACATCCAGATTGACATTTGCATACACAATATTTTTGCATTAATTATATTGACATATGGCAAAAATAATAATTAAAAAGATAAAAATGCTCCTAAAAAAATCTATTTAATAAATACTAAGAAAAATAACATCTAGTGTAAAGATTAATTTAACAAAAAATTACAATTATAAAAAAAAATATAAAATTATAATTATTCTAACTATACATAAATAAATAAGATATTATGTTGCTATAAATATAGGAATTATCAACCAATAAATACCGTAAAAAAAGTATTTATTTTGTATCTATCAAGTGTGATATCTCTCAGAAATAATATATATAAAAAAGATTAAAAATAATATAATATTATATGAAATTATCTGGCAAAGATAAAATAAAACACGCATATACACATAAAAATTTTTTTTGTAAATTGAGAAAGTAATAATATATATACCCTTTATCTTCTAAATATATTTAATTTTTAATAAAATATGCGAATAAATTTACTTACCTCTTCCCGCGCAAAAGATTTATCGATGCTGTATCTTTCCCTTATTCGTTCGATCCATCTCGTCGCGATGAAAAGCGTTCGCTCACTCGGATATGGAAAAACATAACTAATTATGTCACCCGATTTAATTAACAACGATCGCCTTTATTCGACATTCCCGAATATTTCTACTTTTACAAGAAAAACGCGATGAAAATCGCGGAGCTGCTACACCTTGATCGCAATCGGGACGTGGCGCGTTGCGAAATAATATGGCGACATATTGCGCATGCGCACATTTCGAATTGTCAGAGCAATGCGGCAATTACACCATGAACGCGCGCGTACATAATAAGTAATTTAATATTTAGAACTGTTTCAACAGTTCGTAATTTTACAACTTACAACTTACCTTAATATTGCGTTAGACAGTACACAATATTTATGACAAATATTCATAAATATTTTTTACTATTTATTTTTTCAAATATTATATAAATATTTTATATTTCGTATACATTAAGAAAAAAAAATCACAAAAACTTTATTCGACATATTATTTAAAATATAGATTTTAAATATTTTATATAATATTTACGATAAGTAAAAAATATAAATATAAGATTATTTTTTATAAATATTTTCATAAATATTTTTATAATATTTATAATAAATCTTTATGATCTATTTAAGATCACAAAATTATTTTGATAAATATAAAATATTTAAATAATTATAAATATTTTGTACATATTTATTGTGTACTGTCTGGGTTTTGGCATTTGATAAAATATGAAAGTATAATATTCATTGTAAATTAACGTGTCGTGTAAATAGTCGTGGAAAATTCTTTTCTGGCGTTTTTTGAAACGCCCAGATCGTATACGTGCCCAGGCAAAAAATCGCGAAGACTACTCTGCGACCTGCGACAATCTGAAGCGCACAAGAGCATGCAGTTGGCAGCACTGGCCGGCAGTAAAATGGCGTGGTCGTTTCGCTGGAAGAGTGAATGCGGGTCAAAAACGTGTGTGTACGACGTCACTAGCGCATCAGGCTTGACATGTAAATAATAAACGAGCGTATAGTCGATTAAGGATTGCCTCGCGCCTGTTTGTCTTAGCCGTATCGACGCTCCACCGAGTGTCCGATGATATTCCGGTGATACGTTTCTGACAGCGTGTCCGCAATGGCCGATGAGTCCGCTCCGCTGCCGAAGAGGCGCCAATTGGTAAACAAAGAGCACGCGCGAATCTCAGCGTCGAAACAATTCGACCGAGTGTACTTTTCTCATCGCTTATGTGATTCCATTTGCAGCGGGAAAGAACTAGAAAATTGTACACCGATGACTGGACCTTAGGCGACGAGGAAATTGAAGGACGCAGGACTTTCCAGCTCGACGAGAAGATCGAATGCGAGAGGTATGACCTGAACAACTTCAGTGGCCTCTTTCGTGAGATGACTGGACCGGAGCTAAATCTCATGTATCTGCAAAAATACGGTCTGCAAATACCGCTGCTGTTTAAGGAGAAGTCAGGGCTGGGATTGCGAGTGCCCAGTTCCAATTTCTCCATCAACGATGTGAGAACTTGCGTCGGTAAGTTCTAGGTATGGAAAAGAAAATATTATATATAGCAGATTAATAATGTTTGTACGATAGGTTCTAAGAGAATACTGGATGTTATGGATGTTAATACTCAAAAGAACGAAGATATGACAATGAAAGAATGGCAAAAGTATTACGAGGATTCTAACAAGGAGCGTCTGTTGAATGTGATTTCCTTAGAGTTTAGTCACACCAAGTTAGAGAATTATGTACAGTCACCTGCATTAGTGCGACAAGTCGATTGGGTAGATGTAGTGTGGCCGAGGCATTTGAAAGATGCTCAAGTGGAATCTACAAATCTTTTAGAAGACATGATGTATCCAAAAGTGCAAAAGTACTGTTTAATGTCGGTGAAAGGTTGTTACACTGACTTTCACGTTGATTTTGGTGGTACAAGTGTGTGGTATCACATTCTGCGTGGTGGTAAAATATTCTGGCTGATTCCACCAACTGAGAAAAATTTGGCTCTTTATCAAGAGTGGGTGTTGAGTGGTAAACAGTCGGATGTTTTTTTCGGTGATATGGTAGACAGATGTGGCAGGATAAGTCTAACAGCTGGTATGACGCTGTTCATACCAACTGGTTGGATACACGCTGTATACACTCCTCAGGATTCTTTGGTTTTTGGTGGAAACTTTCTCCACAGTTTCGGCATAGAGAAGCAATTGAAAGTGGCGCAAGTGGAAGAGCACACAAAAGTGCCACAAAAATTTCGGTATCCATTCTTCACAGAAATGTTATGGTAAGAATCAATTATATATATAAATATTATTAATATTGATATAATTGATGTGTTATTGCAAATATTTATATATTTTTACAGGTATGTTCTTGAAAGATACGTGCATGTGCTTTTGGGTAGAACTCATTTGGAAATATCCGAATCGCAACGGCAGCATTCAGTTCCACAACAGCACCAGCATATACATATAACACCGTTTGAGTTGCATGGTTTAAAAGCGATAGTTATGTATTTGCATTCACTGCCGTCGACGAAGAAAAATGTCCCAGAATTGATACGTGATCCGGTTGCTCTTATTCATGACGTTCGATGTTTGGTAGAACAACATAGGAACGACAGTCCAGAAGCGGCTGTGACGGGCAATCCTGTATTGCCGCCACCGCCACCCTTGACTATCGCAGACAGGGTGTATATCCATTATTTACTACACATAGATAATTGAAATAAACACATATTGTTTGAATATTTCTTTAATCTCGCTACTCTTGTAGGAACGTATGAGAGTAACCAGAAAAGGTTTTGTAAAGATGCAAAGGCATCACTCAGAGAAATCCGAGAGAGCGTTTCCGCGCAGGAGACGTACTAGATGCAAGAAATGCGAAGCCTGCACTAGACAGGATTGTCGTGAATGCGTTTATTGCCAAGATATGGTGAAATTCGGAGGTAGTGGCCGTGCCAAACAAACGTGTTTAATGCGCCAGTGCCTAAGGCCTATGTTGCCTGTTACATCAGCTTGTAAAGTTTGTCAATTGGATGGTTGGAAACAACCACCGGCGCCATTAATGGGTATGTATGATTTGCAATTAATTAAATATATTTTTTATGACAACAAATAACATATACTCTTAGATCAAATATTTATTTGATATCAAATGTTAATTACAGGTAAACCTGTTCCCACGGCACCGTCTAGTTTAATGGAGTGTTCCATGTGTTTCGACATTGTGCATCCAGAATGTATAGGTTTGGATTCGGAGGAAATAACAGTGAATGACGATTTGCCAAATAGTTGGGAATGTCCCCAGTGTTGCGAGCGAGGTCGAAACTTAGATTATCGGCCGCGTCAGCCAAAGGCTCGCGCACGAAAATTATCAGTGTCCAGCGCAGCTTCTTCAGCCCCTTCCACAGATTCTGAACGGGCTATGACACCGAGTAAACGATCAAGGCCTGACCCCACCGAGGTAAATCAATTTTATAAAAATATATAAGGAGATCTTTGCTTAATAAAATATCTTATTCTTTAATACAATAATTTTTATACATTTTTACGTAACTAGATCTCAAGATATATCTCTAGTTGCGTTATATAGGGCGCTCCTGTATAAATTTTGCGTTCGTGTTGGTTCGTTTTCTTCAGGCATGGAACGATTCGCCTGGGGAGCCAGCCGAAGGTGAGCAGAAAATGACTCAGCAGCGCATTCAACTGGCTATGCAATTGATCGCTTCGAGTAGTAGATCTCTAGTGAAGGCGCACGTAGTGGTCAGGCCAGCGCCGGTGCCACCGCTACCTATTCAAGAAACAGATAGCGAATCAAAGCAGCAGAATTCAGTGTTCAACAAAACGGCAATGCTTGCGGTATTTCGATACCTCGACATAAAGGATCTACTTAATTGTGCCTTGGTTTGCCGTACTTGGGCGAGATATAGTATAGATCCCGATCTATGGAAGAAGATCAATATGTCACATTATAACCTAAGGTCCATACACTTGACCGCCATCATCCGACGACAACCTGAGAGTCTTTCGCTTGACTGGACCAAGATCAATAAGATGCAGTTAGCATGGCTGTTGAGTAGATTACCGCAGTTAAGAACATTATCCCTTCAGGGCTGCACTTGGTCCGGTATTCGCGCTCTGAAAAGCTGCAGCTGTCCGCCTTTAGAAACACTTAACTTGAGTTATGTTACCTATTTGAATGATGCTGTTCTGCAAGAGGTCTTAGGTTCACCGACAGATTCAAGGCCTGGTCTCATCGATAAGACATCGCGATTAAAGCATTTAAAAAATCTGTCTTTGGCTGGATGCGATCTTACGGATCGAGGAGTGAAATACATAATTCAGCATCTCTCGGATCTCGAGACCCTGGATCTTTCTTCAATCGGTAGACTTACTGATTCTGGCGTAGCGCAATTGACATCATTGCCAAACTTGGCATCATTAAATCTGGCAAACTGTAAATTACTCACCGAAACGACTCTCGATCATTTGGCGAGATGTAAGGCACTTAAACGTTTGGACCTGCGACACACCACTCAAGTATCGACGCAAGCCGTCATCAAGTTCGCCGCGAAGAGCGAGCACAATTTGCACGTGACGGACGTTAAGCTGGTGGAGGAGAAAAAGATCAAAACCGAATTCATAGACACGTGAAAGAACGCGGGGCTCATGAGCGAGCTATTATTTAGTGCAATCTGGTTATCGTCGCGTAGAGATATCATTCGCGAAGAATTACAGTCATAATAGTACATCATGCTATGATCAGCGATTATTTATTTTGCACAAGAGAATTTATAGATATCATCTCATATCATGCATGTATAATAGGAAAGACCTAACACACATTTTTCATTTGGATAATGCAGTTTTATTTAGATAAGATTAAATGCAAGAACAATTCCTTCGTGACTTAGATTTCTTCATAGTATTCTTTTCTTTCTATTGCAAATACTTGCGATTTTCAAACATACTATATTTGATATTAATAATTTATTTTCGTTATGTATTTTTTACATTGATTTACTTAGTTAAGCATATCATAAATCTTACAAATTATTTAAAATAATGTAAAAAGACATTATTTTTCTCTAATCATATATTCTTTCTAGATTCTGAATATCATATAAAGAAATCAATAACTCATTTTATAACTTTCTTTTCTTTTCTCGACTTTGTGTAGAATTAGATCACAAAGATAATATTTATTTATCAAAACCTGAAAAAGTATATGAAAGTGGATAGAATATAGAAATTCTATCAAATTGTTGTTCATCAGTATTTTTTGCATAAAAAGCATTGGAAAACGAAAGTGCTCAAGAATAATTATTCATGAATAATTATTTATCTGATATGAGTTCTTCGAACATCTCATTCAAAAAAGCATTATAAAAACAAGAAAACTGCAATCACATAGATATATTTATTCGTAAACGTGCGCCGTATATACATACACAGTGAACTGTATCGTTTCGTAACGTTAGATAAATGATCTCTACGTGTCGAAAACATCTATGTTCCGAATTTTAATTTTTGATCTAAGCTGCAACTCATAAGCGACGTCAGATGCTCTGCGCAAATCGATGTATATACATACATATACCTGCTTTTTATATAAAAATGCATGTTTCATCTGTCTCTTTTCCTCGCTCTTCCTTCATTTATCTTTTGTATTTTACATGTTCGATTTTATGTAAAGTCAACAAAAGCGATAAACGAACTAGATGCCAATTCAAATAATACCATGCATCTCATAAAATTGTTCATTCTCATTATGTTACATGTTTGTATTATAATATTTCAAAATGGTGATGGTAAACGCCATTCTCAATTATTTTGGTCAAGGATATATTACCGCGAATGAAAAAGTCATGTTTTTTTTTTTTTTTTTTTTTTTTTTTTTCTTAGACAATTTAATAAGTTTTTCAGTGAAACTTAAGACGAAATTGTCACACTGTAACACATTGTATAATACATGTAATGCACGATAGCAATAGTCATTTGATTCTCAAATATAATTTTGATTTTTAAAAGATGCTTAATTTTATTCTCATCATCGTTCAATTACTATATTTCCTATTCCTCACTGCATATCTCTTTAAAAAAGTTGGAAGCTTACGATTTTTTTGTGACGCACAATACTTTTTCACTAATAGAAAATTTTTCGCTTTATTAGGAGAAGAAAAATTATCCACTCCATTTCTTGAATGAATTTTGCATTTTCCCGCCATAATCAACATGAAGCTGCTCATTCCGGAGTCGGTAACGAAACATCACGAGCGCAGAGCCGATCGGATCTGCTATCGTACGAAAAATGGCGGGATGGCTGCTCTCAGGCTTCTCTCTGCTACATACATATCACTGAGTTAGAGAGAGAACGAAAAACGAAAGAGTAAGTGAGAGAGAAATTCAGATGGCATTACCGAGCAACTTATTTATTTCGCGCGTGCGCACTCCGTTTTGGCAATACTAACATCAAAGGCAGACAGGGAATTGCGCTACTGTGGCTGCGCTCCGTAATTCTCTCCCAGTACTAAATCTATAGTGTACGTGACGTAAACTGTAGATTTTCAGTACTAACAAATTACGAAACGCAGCCTGTGTATTGTTAATATTGGATTACTGAATATTGATATGATATACGATAGTGCGAATCAGTTTTAATTTAATTCTCATTAAGAATATATAATATAATACAGAGATTAAA
>JBCEZX010000014.1:6072340-6082425 GCA_039654345.1 Cataglyphis cursor
ATTTTCACATTTTCCAGCTTCTATCTTTATTTTTATGGAATAAGAGTTTGCTTGCAATGACCCTTGCATGATAACACATCAGCTATTAAATTGATAAACATTTCAGTTTTCTGAGTTCTGAAACTATATTCTTCCGATCCGTGTGAAGGACAGTTAATTCAATCTTAATTTATTATCTATAATTGTTAGATAAATATATTGGGCAAATATTATATTCAAGTATATTAACAATCATAAAGAGATATAGCATTTGTTGTGTCACCTAAAAAAGGTTCTGCAATGGTAAAATTTGAAAATAAAAGTGCAGCGGTAAGTAAAATTTTTTTCAATTTAGAACAATCATGTCATATAATTTTATATAATATGAATGTAAAATTCTTTAACAAAAATATTTTTTTCAGGAAACAGCACTTTTGGAGACTGGATCAATCAAAAACCTGTTAAAACTTCGTGGTCTATGGGATAGTCGACAAAAACGTTCAAGTGCTAATTCTGATATTGGATGATTATCTCCAGCAGATATACATTTGAAAAATGAAACAAGCAAACCTTTCAGCTTTGCTTCTGCACTTAATATATCTGTACATATTAATTAAAATCATTGCTAAGCGTGACATTGAAATTATACTATAGTTACATGTAATATACATATAATAATGTTTTTACACGATGTGTAAAAAATAAATTTATCATGATATGAAAAAATTATTATGAGCGAAATTATTGAGCTGAAAAAATCACGTTCATTTAATATAGATTTTTACATTGAATTTTACGTAATTGAAGGCTGTAATAGAAGCTTCATGCAATAGGATAGTGTATTTTGCGACAAAATCAGCGGACATCTCTGCGATGGGTATTTATCATTGTTATCACTGGAAATTTTTCAAGTCAAATATGTGTGTGTGTAATGTATGTAATTACTTTTTCTCTTTTTGTAACGTACAATTATCTACATTTCAATACGTGATATTTATATAAAGTGTGTATACAATCTCTGCATTTTTAGAAAATATTCTCCTCTCACGCGATTAGTTTAACCTAATTCTGCTAAGACAGAATCAAGATCCTCTTGAAGACGGATACTATCCTCTCGCTGCTTCGCTAGATCGTCCTTAATTCTGTCTACTTGCGCCTTAAGCAGATAGTTCCCCTTTTTCAGAGCCGCCAATCGTCCCTCGTGCTTTTTTACATGTTTCTAAAAAGACAAACGTTCAAGAATAAAATTCAAACTTTGCATTTAACCGCAATGATTTTCGCAATGACAACTCACTTGCAGATTATTTTTACGCTTGTCAATAGGTGCCTCTTCGTCGTCAGACTCAGACTCTTCTTCTTCTGATTCCTCAGATTCCGACTCTTCCTCAGATTCCTCGGTCTCCTCTTCATCTTCATCCTCTTCTTCTTCTTCTTCTTCTTCTTTCTCTTCCTCCTCATCAGTTTCCGCCATCAATTTCGCCATCTTATCCACTTGCTTCTGCAAGTGCTTATATTTCTTCTTTTCTTCCTTCAATAATTTCTGCTGCTGTTTTATTTGCTCCTTCAGCGCGTGCCTTTCTTTCCTAGCGTTTACAGCTTTGTCCCTGTGTATTCAGAATTGTTTTTTATTACTTGCATTATCAATCTTATTTGTATTATACGCATTGTTGCCTACAATTTGAAGATATCTTCAAAATTTTATATATTATCGCACTTACTTAAAATTCTTAATTTTTGAAATAAGTAATTTGATTTCTCTTTGAGCGCGTTTTTCTGCCGCAGCTTTGGGATTCTCATCTTCTTCTTCCTCTTCCTCTGTACTTTCTTCTTCCTCCTCGCTCGTGCTAGGAACATCCTGTTTGTCTATACTCTTTTGCGATGCGATTTTAGCTACGTCCTTTGCGCTTGGACAACCAGCCAGTGCCATTCCTGTAATATTGTACCAACTTACGTCTTCCCAATCCTCTACTAACTCTATTATTGGCTCAGCTTCAATTGACGTAGGTTCGTCTTCATAGGCAAAGCAAAAAAAAAATCAAAGCAAAGAAGCGCAGTTTTAGTACAAGCACTCTAAAAGCATATAAAATATATATTTTATGCACAATATTAATAATAGGCAAATGTTAGTTTTTAATAAAGCAATTTTAATTATTTTACAAACGATATTAATTATACGCACCAGCTTTCATGCGCTTTTCCAACGCCGCATACATTCTTTTCATTTCTTCCAACTCATTTCTAGCCTTATCTCTTTCCTCGGCAGCGATAGCATATTCTTTTTCGGCTTTCTCTGCATCCCTCCTTGCTTCTTGCACTTCCTGTCTCAAGGACTCCGCGAGTTTTTCATCTTGCTGCTTGCTTTCCTGAGCATTCTTTTGAAGCTTCAAATGTTCCACTTCTGCCTCAAGATTCAAAATTCTCGCCTATAAAATCATTTCAGTGAAAAATCACAGCAGGGTTCATTATTTTTTAAGAGATCAGGATTATCAGTCTTAAACGTATAAAAGACTAATCCTCTTAAAAGTATCACAATAATCCCAAGCCAAAGTCTTGAGACCTATCAGATTTATTACCTGCAATCGCTTGTTGTCTCGTTCCAAGGCCTCTTTGTTTCTCAGTTCCAGCGCGAGCATCTGTTTGGTGCTTTGCAAATCATCCCTGACGGCGTCTATATCGTCCATCTCGTCCTGAATCTCGGCGTCTACGGGTGCCTCCTCGGCTTTCTGTATTTGCTCCTCTATAGTTAATTGTCGTCGGAATTTTCTCAGACCCTGCAGCATCGGTTTCGAGCGATCGTTGGTCTTCACAGTTTTGAGTTTCACGCCCTGCTGGATCTGCTTCAACAGCTGATTGTGTATATTCGACTTTTCAGATTCGAATACGAAGTGAGCCTTGCCTAGCAGAGAGAAATGATCGATTAGGGCAAAATATAAGATAAATATCGCTATCATATTGCGTTAACAAGATATACAAATTGTATTCCGAATCTAAACGTTGTCTTTTAGCAACAATAAAAATATAACTTTTAATTTTTAAATCAAAATATAATTTAAATTTAAATTTTAAGGAAAGTGAATTTATGTTTCAAAATTATCATAAGATCGCATTTTTTGAGTAAATTTGACTTGACTTTAAACAAAGATTTAATTAGAATCTTAATGGCTACGATTTTTAATGCTAGAGATTGAAAAATAATTGATAATAATTTTTATCTTATTTATCTCAAAATTAATTGGTGATTAAAGGATATAGAGGATGATAGATATAGATAACACTTTTTTTAGCTGACAATTGCGTTAAATCTTATACCTTAAATTTTATGAGAATCTTATTCATTTATTGATAATACTAACGTCTCATATTAGCTTCATTTTTTTTTTTTTTAATTATGACGAATCATCTATTGTCATAACGTTCTCGTCAAGAATATTTATTCGGAGAGTGAGAGATCCTGATCGCCGACAAAAGAAATGGAAGAAGGGAAATTTCTTCGGAGCACAGTTTTTTCCGAACTACTATGATTTCTCTTTTCAAAGAAAAGAAACACTCCTCTTACAGAGGAGATAGGTTTGATCCGCTTTGAGCACCCGCCGGAGATCCAAGAGGAGGAATCAAAGATTACCTGCTGGATCAGCTGTGACCTTATTCACCCTCTCAATCAGGGGCGCGCTCCGATCGTTGCATTTGACGTGTCTGAGCGGTTTGCCATTCTCGACCTCTTTCATCATGCTGGCCCAGTCCGGCCGTTTTCTCGGCCTGGACTTCAGTGCCTCCAGCTTCTTCATTTGCGTTTCGGTGAGTGGAGGAAGATCCTTGAGAACCGTCCTGCTAGGCGGTGGTGGAGGCGGTCGCGGAGGTGGCGGTGGCGGAACGTTCGCTCGCGACGAGCTCTTCGATAAAGTTGGTGCGCCTTGATATAGAGAATTTTCATCATTTATGTGAAAAGTATGATGTTTATAATTCATATGTATTTTTTAAAATATCAAATTTTGTCTAGTGGAATGTGTAAATAAATTTTAGAATGTTTTTACATCTCCTTTTTATTGACAATTTATATATTAATTTTTTAATTAATTTTCAATAAATTAGTAATAAATAATAATTATTAATAAAAATTTTTATTAGGAATAATCTTATTTTCTACCACTCACAGAATTGCGTTTGGTTGTGCATAAAAAGAAATTCAGTTTTCTTATTGAAAACAAGCAGACAAATGTTTGACAGAGGATGTAAAAAGAACATTTTCATATGATCTTATACATTAATTAAGAATTAAATTTTAAATTCAAATAAAATTCTATTAAAATTTAATTAATTTTTATAAAAACAAATTTTATATTTATAAAATATAAAGATTATTTTTTATAAGAAATTTAAATATTGTTAAAAGTTCTTAAAAGTTTAATTTTATTTTGCTAAATAATTTTTAAATATTTATATATTCATTATTAACTCAGTTAAAAATTTTATTAAAATATAATTGTTATTTGTCTGCTCTTTTATAAAAATTTATAAAAAACAATTTCTATTGCAGTATGTAAAATTGAGAAGGGCAAAAAAATTTAACGATTGCTTAAATCTAGAAGAACTAAACGTTTGATGTCGTGGGAATTTACGAGAAGGAATAGTGATCATTGCCGCACGTACCTGTAGTACTCTCACTTTTCGAGAGTGGTATAGTGTCACCCCGTGATCGAGATCTCTCGATGCGTATCTGTCGTTCGAGCTGCGGCCTCGAATTTGGCTCCTGTCGTCCATTCTCGTGCACCTTCGTCGACACCGGTCGAGTGCTCGGAATCTTCTCATTGTTCGGCTGTTTCGGTATTATCGTGATTTTGCTCTGCTTACGCGATTGTCCACCTGTCGAAGGCGCTGCCGGCTCTGCGGGTTTCGGCACACTCTGTTCAATCGAGAGAAAAAGACATTTGTTTGATCATAATATCGATAATATGCGAATCCAATAAAGTAAGAGAACATTTATTTTAATTTATTTAAAAACACATGTAACATGACATTAAAAGATTATTTAATAATTGGAATATAATAAATTAAGAATATTTAATAATCTTCAAAAAAATTATTAGAAACATAACACAATATATTTTTATTAATTTAAGTTTAACGATGCGAATTTTATTTTTGAGGTTTCATAAAAAATCATTTGTTGAGAGAAAGAGAGACAGAGAGAAAGAGAGAAATGGACACAAATTTGCATTTACAATTTTTAGTCAGATTTATTAAATTAGCTATCTGTTTTAGAAAATATTTATTGTAATTAATTATATGATTTCATACATTAATTATATGATTTAGTAATAGAATAAATTAATTTAATTTAATATTATATAATTCAGAGTTTATAAACGTTGTCAGTTTTCATTTTATTAGCAAGTTAACTGATTGAATTTCGCCGCGATATGAACTTTGTTGGCACTGTCATTTATTTTCGATTCATAGCTTGCGTTTTCACGACACTCTCGAAACATAAATCAATTTTTTGCACGTTTGTAAAATATATATATATATATATATATATATATATATATTTTACGATCGCGCCGGGTCGAAAAGAAAACGAGGGATTAATTGTCGCACATCTCGCGAAAGACAGCTACGATAGAAAATAGAAAGAGGAAAGATCTCCCTATTCCTCTTCTCTCGATTATTCAGACGGAGAGATCACAGAGGAAGAGAGACAAAAAGAAAGAGGAAGAAAGAGAAATCTGAAGACTTTTCTTGGCAAGTCTCGAAGAGTTCGTTCCGCCGGCTTTAAATAATCCACATTGAATTTTGCCGAGATGTCACATTCTTCAGCTTATTGTTAGACGTTATCGACGCAGAATTTCCAATTTTTATTTTTTATTTTTTTCAAATAAGTGACTCTCGTGGGATCATCGTTCAATTTTTAAGATACTCAAAAAATGTTCACGAATGATTTTTATTTCCATAAAAATTGTTCGCCCGCAAATTTTTTTCTTTTCTACAAAATTGCTCTCGATACATCCGCGACGTTGCATTAACGATTTTATATAAATTAAGATGAGATTGCGATATAAACGTGTTAAGAAACTGGCGGAAGACGCAGCTGGCAAGTCATTTGAAATAGAAACGCGTGTTCTTTAAATAATCATGACCCAGAGGCTTATATGCGAGCACGCGTACGACGAATCTCACTTTCCTTCGCGTTAAGAAAACGGAGTTGTATGGACAAGCACGTCTCTAACATATACGAATACTTTCACGAACTTTTATTAACCGCATGAGCGCTATGCAATTTTCTCAAAATTGTTTTTTACTTTGTTTGCAATTGTATAGTTATCTACTCATCGCTTGCTCATTCTGTAATTAATTAAATTAAGTATCAAATCCAGACAGGGCATAATATTTATGATAAATATTTTTTACTATTTAAAAAGTATACTTTCTGAAATATTATATAAATATTTTATACATATTTTGTATATTTTAAGAGAAAAAAATGATAAAAACTTTATTCGATATGTTATTAAAATATCGATTAAATATTTTATATAATATTTAAAAATAAATAAAAAATATATATAATAATAAAAATATATATAATAATAAAAATAAATAAAAAATAAATATTAATAATAATATTTTGTAAATATTTCTCAATATATTTTATAAATATTTTCATAATATTTATGATAAATCTTTATGATTTATTAAATCTAAGATTACAAAAATATTTACAAAACATTTTGTAAATATCTATAGAATATTTAAATAATTATAATAAATATTTTGTACAATATATATTTTGTAAGTATTATGTGCAGTCTGGGAATATAATACATATATCTTAAAGTTGATATGCAGTTATAAAATTTCAATGTAATATATTCATGTATGATTAGAAAAATATATGCGATTAAAATAAATAAAAGTAATGATTAGTTTAATAATAAAAAAATATAAAAGGACTTTCTCTCTCTCTCTCTTTCTCTCTTTCTCTCTTTTTTGAAATTAAAATTTATATTTCGGATTTAATCTGTTCAATTGATGATCTTAATATGAGATGATCAACAATATCATGATATTAATTAAACTAAAAATCTTCAAATGCAAAATCTTATGCTACTGAGATTTCCAGCGTGCCATGTTTTTTTTTACGTTATCTCGTATTAGATCTCGTGTTACATGTATATATTAATTTTGTAACTCTATATATCTTTATAATCTCTCGTGGATCATAATCCAGAGATCAAAGTAATCGCTTTAAAATATTTTCATGTAATACGTTATAGAGAAATAAATATAACATAGCAATAAATATATATATATATATATATATATATATATAACGTAACAATAATTTCAGTACTTGAATTTTTATATTAGAATTTAATTTCATTATGCAGTCTCGCGCTTTTCGATCTACAACTTGTATCAATTTAAAAATTGAAATAATTTTTCAGTAATTTATAATAATTTTTATGACAAAACAAATTAGGAAAGCTATTTTTTATTCGAATAATCATAAATTTTTGTACAAAGGTAGAAAAAAAATTTCCACAAAGGACTACATTTTTTTATTAATCGGCGTAAATGGCGTATCTTGAAGTGCACTGTTTGGATACAACGAATTGTGCGCCATCAGAAATGTTTATCGTTAACTCGTTGCAAGACACCTACATCGGCTATTAATATCACGGTAGTGTTAGTACAGCGAAGTCCGCTGACTTTGAAACCCAATATCTGAATGGAAAAAGACTGCAAAAGTCACATAGTATACGGGCTACTCATGCGTGTTTTCGGTAAAAACAGAAGCGGATTGTATTACCTGATTTCAATCCGAAGAAAAGCTGCGATATACGTTTAATGAATAAACTCTTTCTTTTCTTTAAATAATTGCCGTAGATCCAAAATTGATTCCGCCATTTTTTAACAATTTTGATATTTACTTTGTGTTGAAATTTTTTTTCGTAACTCAAATATTATTAAATATAGTATGATATATATTTTTAATTACTGAATTCAAAATATAATTATTAATAATTATAAAAATAAAAATAAAATTTAATAAATTCTCTATTATAAAATGTAATGTATTTTTATAAATGCAGCTAGTGGTTGAAAAAAGGTTTATACAGAAAACCCAGACAGCACACAATATTTATAAAATATGTACAAAATATTTATAATAATTATTTGGATATTTTCTAAATATTTTTGTGATCTTAGATTTAACAGATCATAAAGATTTATCATAAATATCATAAAAATATTTATAAAAATATTGAGAAATATTTATAAAATATTACCATCAATATATTATTTTGTACTTATAAATATTATATAAAATATTTAATTTATATTTTAATATATCAAATAAAAATTTTCTTCTCTTAATTTAACGTATACAAAATATGTACAAATTTATTTATTTAATATTTCAAAAATAAATAGTGAAAAATACTTATAAATATTTATTATGAATATTGTACTGACTGGGAAATATACACGCGCTAATATTTTATAATTATAATAAAATCTCTTTTTCTTTCTCTCTCTTTCTCTCTTTAGTTATTATTGCAAGTTCTTCAAATAAATGCAATTCATTACTCTGGGCCTTTTTCTGGATATCACCAAATAAAAGATTTTACTAAAAAAAAATTTTTTAAGTGATTTAGCTACCTTTTATATATTTCAATCTTTTTTTCAGTTTTTCTTACAAAAATCAGGAAGAGCTTGTTCGCAAAATCACAAAAACATATAATCATCTTCAAGAAGTTTCAATATTCTATCAAAAAACTCTTATATCGTTTCTAAAAAATTAAAGAAAATATCTTCGAATGATCGATTCTCTTCGAGTGTATCACTCACTCACCTTCAACGTAACTTGGGCGAAGGCCGGAACTTCCTCGGTCTTGGGCTTGGAGTCCCTGCGGGAATTGAGGGTCCAGGGCGCGGTGGGCAAGGGCAACGGATTGGGACCATCCTTGACCCACGGCGGTCGAAAGATGGTCCTCTGCGGTGGCTGACCACCGGCGCCAGGCATCTTGGCTTAGCGAGTCCTCTTTTGCTGGGAAAGGGGATGAATCCTGCTTTTACGTCGATCTTCAAAGACGTTCTCGCATCCGCTCGTCGCGTTAACTGACGTCTCGTCGTCCGCGGAACGAGCGCGACGATCCTCTCGAGGATATGCGCGATACGCCACTGACAGATTCCTGGACCGACCGCGATAAGTTGGGATCAAAGCGTGGGCGAGATCTGTGATACGCGACCCACTTCTCTCGAGAACGTCGTTTCGGATAATAAGGGGGATCCCTCGAAGAGGAGAAGAAGAAGAAGATCCTCAAGATGCAGAGGAACGTCCTTCTTTCTCTTTTTCCTTCTCCCTTTCAACAAGAGAAGTGACTATATGAACCGCAACGGGGTCGAAGATTTTTGCGCGACTCCGGGAAAGATCGAGACCTGGACCGCGCAACAGGCAGATCTCGCGGACTGCACCTCCCTAACCATATGATATTTCCGTCCATGTGACGTCATCGAGAAGAGCGAGGCCCGAAATAGAAGGGTCCTCTCTTCTCCCCTCTAGGATACCCTCGACAACGCCTCCGCCACTTCTTGTCATCCTACGACGCATTCCGCGTCTGTTTACGATGCACCGATCGTGACCGACCACGAAGGTCGATCAATCTTCAGGGTCGGCAAGCTTTATTGCTTCTCCAATCCCGGAAGTAAATATCTGATACCTGTGGACGGATAAGAATTATTTTAAGGAATTAAAAAAATTTTAGCCATTGTGTTAAATCTTGATACTAATAATTATGAGAGGATTTTAAGAAATGCAATGTAAATAAAATTTTTCTCATTGATAATTAGAAAGTTTCTCTATAGTTTGACTGTCCAAGATGGCACTTTACACTAGAGTTAATTTAATTAGTCTAATCAAAAATAATTATCACGTGGCTCAACTTTATATAAAGTTTGAAATATTCTCTTATGCACTAAATTGTTGATTACATTATCTCTGCTAAATTTAAAAAATAACTTATCATATATATACAGGGTGTCCGGCGTCAACCGCACCACCCACCATGTACAGGGAAAACAGCCAAAACCGAGAAAAAAAATCC
>JBCEZX010000014.1:6095466-6108085 GCA_039654345.1 Cataglyphis cursor
AGAGAGAGAGAGAGAGAGAGAGAGAGAGAGAGAGAGAGAGAGAGAGAGAGAGAGAGAGAGAGAGAGAGAGAGAGGTGAAATGAAAGGCGAGCAATTTTCGCGAAATCGTAAACGGCTCGCGCGCGCGCGGCCAGAGATGAAAAATTTTCTATATCGCGAACTATTATCGTCGCTTTAGCAGCATTCACCGGCCGACGCGCGTTTTCAATCGGGCGCCGCCGCGCGGCTCGTTGAGTGCATTTTGTTCACAATTCCAACGAGTCGGGGGGGGGGGAGGGGGGAGGGCGGGGATAGCGAGCAAAGGGAGCGAATGGAGAGGGGGGGGGGGGGCGATGAGAGATAGAAAAATCGCTACGGCTTCGTGCGAAATTTCATATTTTCTCGTCGTATCACCCGATGGGTGATAATTCAGAGGCGTAAGCGAGAGGTATATCGCGCGATAACGCGTACGCGATAACTCGAGGAAAATGGGGTAGAAACTGCGTTCCCCGGAAAAAAAAAAAAAAAAAAAAAAAACAGTCGCGCGCGTACGTACATGTACGGGGTGGGAGCCGAAAATCGCACACCGGGGGACGCAACAATGTAATTAAATGCGTACGAGCCGGGCCGAACGCGTTCGCGTAATCGAACGGCCGTCCTGGGGGCTCCGGTTTCGTGTGTGTTGCATAAAATGATTCATTTGTATTTATATGCGCTCTCGAAATCGTAATGGGAACGTCTCTTTCTCGAAAAGAAGAAATATATGTATCTATATATATATTTTCTCTTTATAAGGGCTTTTTCATTACGATTTCGATTAAGTTCGCGAACGATAATTGTCGGCAGATACGCGAAACGAAATTTAATCGCTTTTCGTTACTGTGTACGAAATCGCTGATTTCATTTAATCCTTCCGATTCGGTATAATATATAGCAAAGTGGCGCTATCAAAAAATGCGTACGATTCTTCGCAGTAACAGATGATCCGTAAGTCAAATTTCTCGTAGCAATTTTTCTCTCTTCCAGATATCCTTCAAATGTCACTTGTCATCAAATCTTTAAGAGATGTTTTTTTTTTTTAAAAACCTTTTCTTATCTTTTATTATTTATCGGGCAAAATAAAAGAAGACACTGTATGAATAATTTATTAATTTTGAATTGTTAATTAATTATACGCTTAAATATTTACGCTTAAATATTTACGCTTAAAAATTATACGCTAATAATTAATTAATTTTACGATAATTAATATTATGCTTTTTTACATTCTTGTTCAAAATTCGCATTTCCAAAGAAGTACTCCTAAAAAAATGAGAAAAAAAAATTCTCTCACCCCTCTGCTATTCCTTCCGTTCTCTTAATTCACCATTATCTCCTCCCTCCCTATCTTTCGCCCCCAATTCCTTCCGTTTCCTTCGCGTCGCCCGTGACACAAGAGGATATTTTTATCACGTTAGTTTTCGGTGGGAAGGGCGATCTCTCTCCTACGTGATGAAACCGTATACATTCATGGAAAAAAAAAAAAAAAAAAATCCCGGCGAAAATCGGCGCGCGGGAGATCCCGCACCGTCCGTCCGTCGCCATTCCGTGCGCACGCACGTGCGACTTTTCGCCCTGCGAATAACGAATGAGATCGTAGCCGAAGCTGTAAGAGGCGCAATCTCGCTGACCGATCTTTCGCGCGCCGCGGGATCGGAGAGCTCGGTGATTCGAATTGATTAACTTCCTCCCTTTTCCCTTTCATCCCTCTTCCCCCCCCCCCCACTCCTTGGCCCTTGGCCCTTTCGCCACTGCTTGCCTCTCTCTCTCTCTCTCTCTCTCTCTCTCTCGTTTCATCGCGGTAAAACAATAGTTCCCGGCGTGCTCGAGAAGCACCACCGCGAATTCTCTACGCACGCGAATCGTAATTCCTCCCCGCGTTACGGACGAGGGGATTCGATTTGCATCTCGATACTCGATTGCGGAGATAAAAAGCGACGGACGAAGTTGCTGCTACACGTCGTCGTCGTCATCGTCGTCGTTTGCCGCGTTCCTCTCGTCGCGCCCTCACGTTCGTTATAAATAAATGAAGATTGCGTCCGCGCGAGACGCCGGGTATTAAATTATGACGGAGCGAAACGGATTTCATTGCTACGACCCGTAAATCGGGTTTCGGCCGCTGCGTGCTTGAATTGGGCGATTGCGCGAGAACGAGAATAGTTCCGGGATGTGTATTTGCCGGATCGCTTGTGAAATTAATTATTAATAATCAATTATCTTGAGAGGTAACGCAAAACTTTTAAAGCACGAAGAAATCTCTCTCTTCGTTTAGTATCGTGATACAATTCCAATTCTAGAACTCTAACAGGGATGACAAACTTTTCAGAGAGAATTGTCGAACTTTATAATTCTTCTAATATTTAATTTCAATTTTTTCAGGCATTTTAATTTGTTATTTATTTAAAACTAATTCTACAGGGTGAGTGTTTAATCTTAATAGGCAAATATTTCAAAAATATGCAATTTTACAAAAAAACAAAATGAAATAAATAGACTCAAGGTCAAATCAAGGTCACCATTGTACGTCCTCCTCTAAACGATACAATTTTTATTTTTTTTGTAAAATTGCATATTTTTGAAATATTTTCCTGTCAAAATTAAAAAGATTCACTCTGTATAATACATCTAAATAATTTTTTCAATATTAGATGACGAATCCTATGTGAGCAATAATGATTGTCAAAATCATGTGTTGCTCTAAAGTTAAGAATTGTCAAACATGCGCATAGATTCAGTCGATTCCAGATTGTGAATAAATAATTATCATCAATATTATCAGTTCATGTTAAATAAGAATTTAGGACGCTTATAACCTACGTATAAAATCTCAGATGTCTGAATAATGACGGCGTACATGTTCGTCGAGAAAAACGATTACTACGTTAGGATGCATTAACTAGCTATATAAGTTGCTGCGCCATTAAATAATAAATTTAAGTAATCTAATCGAACGAAATCGCGATTTACGACGAAGTTCATACGACATTCATCGGTTAAAAGCCCCGAAGACGCGCTTTTCTGCTTCATAAAGTAGTTACGGATTACGAGTTAAGACCGGCGTGTAACGAGGATCATCGGCTACTTTCCTCGTCGATCTCGTTACGCCTTCTCGCGCGCGCGCGAGCAGAACGAATAAAATATTTCGTCCCGCAATCTTGTCGCGGATGGCCAATCAATTTGCAGCTCGCAGACGGAAGACGAAGAGGCGCGACGGTGCGGAGCGGCCGATGCCGCAATTTGTCGACAGCGGGGTGTCGGGATCGACACCTGTTACGATCGTACTTACCGAGGATATTAAGTAGCGTGCGATGCACGTTCGGGCCGTAAAACGGACCGAATCGAAGGATACGCCGACGATCTCGTCGACGATAAATAGTCGGGCCAAAGAAGGAGTCGCGTAATTAAAATCAGGCTCCGCGATCTACGATGGCGGTCCGCGATACCGCGAATCCGATCGGATGGATCGGCACCTGTATCTCTCTGTGTTTTTGTTCGATCTTTTTTTTTTTTTTTTCACCGCGTAAACATGCCGAAGAAACAATGTGCGTTGCGCGATCTCGTGAAATCCATGTGTCACCTTTTGACATCGCGAGCTGAAAATATTCATTAAAGCACGCACCTGTGAAAATCGCACGACGGTGATTGACAATCTTTCGCGTCGAGTGAATTTTTCTTTCCGCTTGAACCACATGTGGTTTAATTTTTTAGAAACTCCGATGACACAACGTGTCATGAAAACTATTAGGTATGCTCGACGTTTCGTACGCGTCTGGATTTATATGACAGATTTATTGACGTAAGATGACGTCAAAATCAAAAGATAGAAAATTGTGATGTTTTATCAAAGATATTTAGGATACCTTAAAACACTTTTGTTATAGAAAAAATTGATTTCATTTCATAAATGAAAAACTGTTTCAATGTCAAAATTTTAATAGTTTGCAAGCTGTATTCAATTCAGAATTAATTCAGAAAAATAATTCAGAAAGTTTTGACAAACCAGATTAAATTAAAATTGAATAAACATAATTGCAAAATGTTTAAGTTCTTGTTTGAGGAGAAAGAGAAAGAGAGAGAGAGAAAGAGAGAGAAAGAGAATGCTTGATATAAACACAGATATTATTTATTTATATCTTGGCATTTTTTCAATGTTACAATAATGTCCCTTTTTTATTTTACATGCTGCAAATATATTTGTTTGCTGATGACGTTGTTAAATAAAATTCTCATAAAATTATTCAGAATTTAAATGGACATCGATAGCGAGAAATTACGTGAAGGCGAGGAGCTTGCGAACGGTAATAAAGACAGCCGAATAAGTTCCACAATTTTGCCTCGCGCGCCAATTAACAGTGCGAGCGGGCCACCCGTTACATCCGTTTGTTTACGATCGCCTCCGCGAAATCGCGCGCGTTATCAATGGCCGAATATTATTCGTCCCCATTATCGTTTCGTCGTTAATTTCCCACCGTGGCGGGCCCCGGTTGTGTTGGCGGCGAATTCACAAAAAGATATATACACACGCTCGATTTTCCATCAGCGATTTTTACTTTACGACCCGCGCTGTTATCGGCGCCGTGAACAATAACAACGCTCCGCAAATAATTGCTAAAAATTGATAGCGCTCGGCGAACTTGCGTGCGTAGCGGTAAAATGTGGAAGGGCTGTATTTTCAGATGTCTCCATCCTTGTTATCATACGTGCCATTAAAGATGCTTATCGAAATGTATCTCCATGAAGGAAATGAAATAATTTAATACAAAAATAATTTTATGAAAATTTTATTTTTTCAAGAACGCCATAAATATTTCAAATATTATATTTGTAGCATATAAAATAAAAAAGACATTGTTATTTATATATTAATATATTTTAGGTATTTTTATATTTATATATTAATATAATTAAAAAATGCCAAGATATAAATAAATAAATAATATAAATGTATTTAGATATCAAATATTTTCTTCAAACAAAACTGAAACTTTTCGCGCAACATTTATTCGATTTTAATTTAATTTGATTCTTTAACGAGACAAGTAAGATGTTTTAAATTCTCATAACACATTCTTTTGCATATATTAATATACGAGATATATTCTTCTTTATATGACAGATATTTTATTAGAATCTCTCTTGCAATGAAAAGATATTTATTTCTCGCGACGGAACGTCATCAGCTGAGATCAAAATTGTATTTTTTTTCCCCGAATCTATATTTACGTAGATTTCGAAACTGGCGCTGGTGACATTAAACGTCGGATGATTTATGGCCAAGTTTAATATTCCACAGCTCGACACAGGTCGCGCGCGTTTACCTGCAAGGCAACGAACATAACCGAAGCGCACCTGTTATCGCTCGTCCCTGGGATATCACTCGATACGATATATTATCAAATCTTGTCCTGTGACCGGAAGTGGTCGAAATGCCATTTCAGAATGGACGACAATTACGAGCCGCGTTATAGAAGCCCGGCCGGCGCTGGCCAATGTAAATCAAACATAGGGTGTTGCGATACGTACGTAACGTACGTCGCGTTTCCTGTTTATCGCGATTTCACTGCGAGTCCGACATCCGAGAAATTATTACGTGTGTCCTTTAATGCGAAATCCTTCAAGATTCGTAAGCTTTCATATTTAATATTTTCTACAAATCAGAAATGTCAAAACACTACAGCTGATTCTAATCATATCGTATTAATCAGATTCTTAATATTTCTTTTTTGATGTTAAAAATGTAGAATGATAAAAACAATATTTAAAATGTAAGCAGCTGAAGCAAAATATTTTTTTCCAAAAATTACTAGATTATCAAAGGATAGTAATATGTGTTTGATATTATCAGATTATTGTTGGAATCGCACAACGAGACTAAAAAAAAACCTTTTCTTCTATTTCTGACTCACATTTCAGACTAACAATCGTTGTTCTACTTCGAAGATATTGACAGAGAATGCACATAGTGAGACTATAAAGTTCACGATATCAACTAATATTTCATAACTGGCTAGTCATGAAATTTCGCGAAACAGGATCTTGCATTATTGATATTGAGTAATTCCAGAAGGAAAGAAATAAATAAATCGTGCCAACCAAACCTTGTTATGATTTTCAAAAAAAACAAGATAAAACTATGCAACGAGAGAAATAATGTCTATTGATATTAAAATCATCGATATACTCAAACATGAAATATCATGAGACGAGAATTATTAAAGGAAACTTTTCAAGGTGTCCAATGCGTTTATTAAGCTCAAATTTCAATTTTCCTATAATTTTTTTATGTTAAATATATATGAAATATTATTGCTTTTTTAATATAAATTTGCAGTATCGATAAACATTTTTCGGGAAAATTTGCTCGCGCTCAGGTGATCGCGTCTCGTTGAATCTCGGTATCGGACACCCGTTATAGCGCGACCCGTGTTCCCGTCCACGAACACAGCCGCGCCAGGCCGCGGGACTATATCGGTGTAAGAACGGTCGGTCGATGGGATGAGAGAGAGAGAATCGTCGTCCGGACCCGACGTCTACCTACCGAGTTGATAGGTTGCTCGAGCGAGAGAGCACGAAGGGCGAGGGAGAAAGAGAGAGAGAGAGAGAGAGAGCGACGGTCGGAGCGAGCGCGCAGAGGGAGAGAGCGCGAGAAACGCAGAAACGACAGACGCGGATAAGCGCGAGAGAGACGGCGATTGAGGCGGTCGAGCGGCGAGATAGAATTAAAAGAGGACGGTGAGAGACTTCACCCGGTTCGCCGGCGGAGGATAAAGCGAGAAGAGAAGAAAAAGGGAGTACGAGGGTGGGACCGGCGCGAACGAGGCGAAGGAGCACGCGAGCGAGAGGGAACGCGGCGTGTATATACGCGTGCGTGGTGTGTGTGTGTGTGTGTGTGATACCATACTCTGCGGGTAGGAGGTGGAGCGAATAAGAGAGAATCGTGTTTCGTTTCGTTCAGCTTCGACTCGGCGCGGCCTCGGCTCTTTCGTGCTCTCGTCACGAAACCCAGAGGAAGAAGAAGAAGACGAAGAAGAAGAAGAAGAAGAAGAAGAAGAAGAGGAACGAGGGAGGAGGAGGATATCTTCGCGAGAGTCGAAGGAGAAGAAAGAGAAGAAAACCACCGCGGAGGGATGGGCCTCACGTAGAAATCGTCCTACCGTACCCTGCTACTACCTGCGATCCCGCGGTGAATCCGCCTTACTTTCAGGATCCCTTCCTTCCTTCCTTCCTTCCTTCCTGCCGCGTTTCTTCCCTCCTCGGCTACTATCCCTCTTATTCCACTCTTTCATCATCGTCTCCTTCGCTCTCGACTTCTTTCACCTTGCGTCTTTTTTTACCGCGAGCGTCCTCCCTTGCCCCTTTGTTCCCCGACGTCCTTTCGCCAAAGACGTCTATTTTTTCCACGCCCGAAAATAGGTTAAACTCCTTAAATTCTGTCTCTCGCGAAATGACAAATATTGAGTTAATTATAAAATAGTTTCTCCGCACTCACTGCATTCTTAAAAATCTTTGAACGAAGAGAAGAAGGCAAATAGAAGAAAAATGCAGTTCTTTGCTCACGTGATAAGTGTTATCGTGTGAAAAGTGTTTATCAATTTTATTATATTTTTAATTAATCAGTAAATCAATAATTGGTGATCTCGCAAAATTATTTACGTTAATTCGAGACTGATATCTTTTAAATTCTTTAAATAGTGTCTAATTAAATTCAACAAAAAGAAGGATGTGTCTAATTTTAAAAAATTTCTCATTTTATTATATCTTTCAACTTTTTCACAATTTTTTTTGCTCAATTTTTTTTCTCTCTCTCTCTCTCTCTCTCTCTCTTCTCTTTGAACACGAGTAGATAATTCTTCGATTCTCGCCCGCTTTTATGGATATATTTAGTGTAAAGTTTACGCTTTGCTAAAGATTTAATACACGTTGCGAAAGAAGAGGAAAACTTTCACGGACTGCTTCCGACAGATCTGCCTTCGGTTGTTGCCTTTTGAGGCGGTTCTTCCTCTCACGAAATCGCAGCCGCGCGTTTCCTTTCGTCTTTGATTTCAGTTTGCGCCTCTTCTTGATTCGCTGCAAGGCGGAACGCGAAAGATTATATACTCCACGAAGTAGCGTAGCTCAAGAAGAGAGCTACCATCTTCGCCGTACCGTTTTAAGTTAATAACTTGCCCCTACATCTTCCCAAGTGCAACCGTTTTACAAAGCCGATCGATATTTGCTATCAGTCAACGTCTGATTTCAAAAAACTACGCGAAAATTATACAAAAATGTACAGCAAATTCGCTGAACATTCTTAGAATATTAAAAATCTCATATCGATAGTGCCTTTCTTTACTGGAATTTTTTTTTCACTTTTAACACTCATCTTTCCAATTTTGCAATATCGCGAAAATTCGACGCGATTTTTGATATGCAAAATCTATTATTATTTCTGCTTAGTCATAAAGGAAGTTTTGTTTTCATGAAACTTTGTCTTTTTAATTTCGATGCCGATGTATTCAAAATGTTCTAAAACGAAAAAAAATCACATTTTTACAAAATGACCGTATGTGCACAAAAAGATCGTGGTTGCTCTAACTTCCGCAAATTTTGACATGTCGAGCTAAATTTTTTTACATGAATAGAGTATCATTAAAGGTTGGTATTGAATTTGGCTGGGATCGGTGAAGAGGTTTATTTTTTATAAAATTTTTAATTTTTCAGAAAAAGGGTGTCGTTGCTCTAACTTTCGTAAATTTTGAAATATTGGTCTAAATATTTTTAAGTGAATAGAATATCATTAAAGGATGGTTGATATTGAATCTGAGGAGGATTGGTGAAAGGATTTATTTTTTATGAAATTTTAAATTTTCCAATAAATGTTTGTGCACGCTCTAACTTCCACAAATTTTGAGACATCGGCACAAAAAGAACGTGGTTGTTCTAACTTCCGTAAATTTGAGATAACGAGCTAAATATTTTTATATGAATAGAATATCATTAAAGGATGATTGGTATTGAATTTGATGAGAATTGATAAAAGAGTTTATTTTTTTATAAAATTTTGAATTTTTCAATAAATGTCTGTGCACGCTCTAACTTCCACAAATTTTGAGATATCGGCACAAAAAGAACATAGTTGTTCTAACTTCCGTAAATTTTGAAATAACGGGCTAAATATTTTTATATGAATAGAATATCATTAAAGGATGATTGGTATTGAATTTGATGAAAATTGATAAAAGAGTTTATTTTTTTATAAAATTTTGAATTTTTCAATAAATGTCTGTGCACGCTCTAACTTCCGCAAATTTTGAGATATTGGGCTAAATATTTTTACATGAGACATTTTTACTGATATTATGAAGGGAAGGAAATAAAATTATGAGGAAACAATGTGCAAGTTTCTAATTTACACAATTTTTTACTTTGATTTAGTTTTTCGGCCGTCGACAGACGTTTCGTTATTACTTAGGATCCAGAGATTCTCTCTTTTGTTTCCACTTTCCTTTTATTCTTGGCGAAATATTTTCACCTTCTTTATCCTCCTGTCATCTTCAATTCCTATAGATTTTTTCATTGAAAATTTCGCAGCCCGCTATTTTCACGGATATTTTAATTGTAATAAAATAAAAATATCAAAACTTTAAAACAAAAAAGAAAATAAACTTTCTTTAAAAATCATGTCATCATAATAGACTTACAATACTTGGTATTATGTATCCATATTAAAAACATATCGCTGTTGGTTGAAATTTTCTTGCAAACCACAATTAAATGCTCTCTTTTTTTTCGTGATAGACGTTTAGAACGTTTTATTAATACCGTTAATCTCGCTCTAAAGTTGCAAGTGGCATATTTTTTATTGGCTATGAAATATTATGGAAATGAAAAAAAAATCTCAATTTTTAACTAGTTACATTCAAAGTTTCGTTACTAATCAGACAACCGTCGTTATCCCCACACGAATCCCGAAAGATCCGCGCGATTGAATGCGCCGTTAACCTGCCTTTTCTTCTCATCTTTTTCTTGCTTTTGGCTTTTTTTTTTTACGTAAATACATTTCGTGCCTGTCACCCAAAACGCCCCGTTACGTTCCACGAACGAAGCTCGTTGGCATGACGGCGGGGCTTAAGTTTCGCGTTACACGGCGGCTGCCTATCAAGATCAGAAAAATCGATCAGTCTATGAGAACGCTTCCAACTGCGAATTAAAATTGGCCGCCGTCCTCTCGGTCACGAGGAGAAGAAAGGAGAGCCATAACGAGATGTATACAGGGTGGTAAGACGAATATTACGACGATTTTGAGATTCGATTGAAAGATTTTTTAAACAGTGTGAAAATTAAATCTCTAATTTAATCACCGTTATTTTAAAATCACACTTCAAATGATTCGAAAGATAACATCTTGGTTATTTTATTTAATCTGAAATTTTATACAATATTGTGTAATTGTCAAAATGTTTTGATTTTCAATATTTAATAATTTTATAATTGACAATCGATTTAAATTTTGACGAAGGAAGATTTGTGTCTCAATATGAAGTAAACTGATCGTAATATTTTTTACAAGATAAAATTAATCGATACACCCGGTATACGCGAAAGCAGGAAGAAGCGAGAGCCAACGAAAACGCTCATCGTGGTTGCGCAAAGTCAAATCCAGATCAAGATTGGACGGAATTCCCTTAAAGCGCTGTAGTAGTATACTAAGGCATATTTCACAGCTTCGATTGGCAGTAGTACGTTGCCATTTCACTGATAATAAATCATTCCCTTATCAAACGTGCTTAAAAAAGGGCGTGAAATATCGTTCGATATCATAGACAATAAATCAATTCAGATTTATAACAGCAATGCATTCAGCCAACAATAGCATACTAATATATTTTTAACGATTATTTCTTTAGCAGCCTGGAAAATGCATTGATTGATTTTATCAGAAAATTATACGGAGTGTCTCCCTTCAAACGTCACACATTGCATTCGTCATGCATATGTATCAGCGAGTCATTTTTTCCTCTAAATTATATACACGTCTTGTTTTGGAAACGAATACTTTGATTTAGGAAAAAAGAATTAATAATTTTGGCCCAACTGATCTAGAAATCATTGATCCAGACTATCGAATTGATTACAAGAATATAATGAAGATAAAGTAAAGAATGAAAAAAATAATTTGAAAAATAAATTCAGACGCACTTGTCAAGCTTAATCATTTGTAAATCCACCTTGTTATTTCTCAAATTCCGAAAGTTCCATTATGTATTCCGTTCTTTTCGAACTACCGGCTACGATTTATAATCCGATCGATTAAATGCATACTCGTACCATTTCGCACATCGTGTATACACATACGACGTGTCAATCGTCGCTCTCTGATAAAAAAAAAAAAAAAAAAAAAAAAGAAAACGAGAAAAAAATACACATTTACTGTTTGCTCCCACTAAAGGGTGGGAGGGGGGGATTGAAAGGGGAGAGGCAAGTTGATGAAAAAAGAAGCCGGCAACGAGACTTTCACGAAAGAGAGAGAGAAAGAGAGAGAGAGAAACAGAGAAGGAGAATGATAAAGAGAGGGAAAAAAAAATGAGAGTAATGGAACGCTCGGGATCGATTGAACAAATCGATCTAACGATCCACGGATACGGGGGCCTCGCATGCTTCTACTACGTTAATTGCCTTTTTTTCATCGCCGCGTTTAGGGAGTCGGCCTAAAGAGACGAAGCAGAAAAGGACCTGATCGAAGATACGAGGGGGAGGGAGGGGAGGGGGGGGGCAGAAGAGGACGGGAAGAGGAGTAAGAGAAGGAGGGCAGAGCGAGATCGGCTGCTCGAGAAATAGTTTACGGCGCTCTCCTCTCGATCGAAGGGAATTGCGTGAAATCGAATTCATACGCACGTACGACACGCAGGAACGCGAAAGGAGGAGAACACGAGCGAGGGACGAGGGAGGGTGGAGGTGGGAAAAATAGAGAGGAAAAAACACACGGGAAAGAAACGAGAAGAAAGAGAGAGAGAGAGAGAGAGAGAGACGGAAGTATATTCGAGCGATCGTCGAGAGAGCTCGGTCCACGATGCTTTGAGAACGACGATCGTCGGCAGCGTGATGACGGGGCTGCTTCTGATACCCGGTAAAAATAAATGGTCCACTGCCGTTAGCGAGCCAGCATGATAAGCGCGACGAGATGATCCGATCTCATGACGTCCGACTCAATCACGACATTTCCGCGTTATTTCACGGCATATCTGGGAATTCTGGTGCTTAAAATACGCGAAATGGAGAATAATATTTAATGTGTAACGAATTATATATTTGAATTATTTTATTACGTTTTTTATTGTAAAAATAATTTAGAAATAATTTCGCGAAATAATACCATTCATATTAATTATTCTAAAAAATAATAAATAATATATATTTATTTTTCAATACTAAATAATATATATTTTTTAATATATAATTATAATTAATGTATAATATATATAATTATAAATTAATATATAATTTATAATTTAAATAATAATAATAGTATATATATATATATATATATACACAAAATAATAATAAATATAATAAATAAATAAATATAATAAAATAAATATATATATTGATAATATATTGAAAA
>JBCEZX010000014.1:6108092-6118274 GCA_039654345.1 Cataglyphis cursor
ATATATATGTATTGTACATTTTAATTTGAAAAATAAATCAATGTTGAATTTAGAGAAATTCAACGAGAATTTAGAGAAAATTAAAAGAAATGAGTGAATAAATTGCTATTAGATGATAGTGCGCGAATAGTGAAAGAAATGGAATAGCGACCTTTTTCTGAAGTATCGACAGGGAGTTTGGATGAAGAGCTTTCTGTCTCCGGTTCTCGATTTTCGAGGGCGATCGAAAATACGTCGCGCGATCTGAGAGAGATGTTTCTCTCTCTCTCTCTCTCTCTCTCTCTATCTCTGGATTTCGCCATCGTTTTGTTTGCATCGACGGCAGTTGTCGTTAGGACGTCGATCGACAGTTACAACGATGACGAACCTGTCAATGCGGAGAGCAAATAAACATCTGGAAATGTGGGAATTTGAAACTGGAACGCCATGTAGAAACGGAGGGAAAATCAGGAAAATGCAAATGTCAGGCAAAATTGGACACCTCGGAGTTCTTGAAAATGAAAGAAGGAGAAAAAGAGAAAAATAGAAAAAAATAGAAAAAAAGAGAAAGAGCTCGACGCAAAAATTATGGCGGAAATACTTAAATGATGCTCGAATAAATTTTGCGAAATTTTAATTTTAATTCAAAACCGTAAAATATAACCATTTGCATAAATTCTTGTTGCAATAAGTATTTATATATTTTAATATAAATATTAACATAAATATTAATTTATATATTTTAATATAAATATTAACATTTAAATAAAAGCGGACAATTTGCAAATATGATTTTATGTTTATAAATTTTATGTTATAAATATTATTTTGTGTTTATGGCTATTAAAAAATATGTATTCCGCTCGTTCGACTAAATATTATAATGTCGGAAATGATATGCAAAACAGTTGCGGCCGCATTTTCGCGTTATTATACAAACAATTCATTGAATAAAATTTTATATAAATTTAACGGAACATTTTACGTTTTACAGAAAATTGTGCAAAATGTGCCGGATTGAAGAAATATTTGCTCACATCCCGGCTCGCATAATCGAAAACGCTATTTTGTATTTTTTTAAAACGATTGCATTGTCTTCGCGCGGTAATCAATGTTTGCCGCACAACAATTCGGAGTATATTACGCAAACATATGACGCGCTTGTTTATCTTACGAAGAAAATCTCGAATGTCATGTAAAAATATGTAATCTCGGCCGGATTTCGGAGCCTGGAGCATTTTCATCGCGTTGCGCGTGCAATCGCATCTGTTGTGTTGATTTTCCAAGAACGCGAATTCGAATTCGCGTTCCGTTTTTTTCCTCTCAGGCGCGTGTGTCAGCGACAATGCCTGAACTTTTCCATCAGGCCGGAAAATATTTTTCGCTTGACGAATGCGCGTGATAGCGGATATCTAGCAATTTACGACTTCCAACGATCGTCTCTGATCGACATTCGGCTTCGAGTGGGCCACTATCGCTCACTCTCTGTCTGTCTCTGTGCAAATTCGACTATCCAATCGACGAAGAGAAATTCCCTTTCACTGCGTGTGGCACTGGACATTAGTCGGTGATATCGCAAAAAAAAAAAAATATATATATCCAGGGACACATATCATATGTTTTCATAAATTTTCTTTTCTCCGTCACGTATATTTATTTATTAATTGATTTATTCTTGTCGTTTAAAAAAAAAATTTTTTTTCGACATAACGAGTACGCTTCTTGTATCTTTCGTCGATCTCTCGATGGATCCACGTGTAACAGAAAAATTGTAAAGATCCTTGTCATAAAACGCCGTCTCCGTCCGCTCACGAGTCTTTTTTTCTCTCGTTCCTTCCTCGTTTCCCTCGAGTGTCAATTTCGAGTATTGCGTAAGATAGTCGTTCGAGAAATTAAAGGCGGCGAGAGACGATAACGATCGGCTTGAACCTGCATTCAAGGAGAAAGGAGAGAAAGAGAGAGAGAGATTCTGTCTCAAAAAATAAACGCGGGTTCGAGATATCGCTGGCCTCTTTGCGGGTCCTGTAAAAGCGAGTAAAATTTGCACGCAATTTTTTTTTTTTTTTTTTGCACCGACACGCATGCCTTAATTGCATCGAACTTACCGCACGATATATATTAATATCCGCGCGAGAGGGCGAAACCAGATGCTATGAATGAAATCCGCCACCGAGTGAATGAAGGCATGCCGATGATTAGCGCAACTGGCGATCGCAGAAATTCGATTCTTCGCAGATCGTAAACGCACGCCGACGCATTGCCGTCGGCTTTATGACTAGGGAAGACAGTCGCGATAAAATTAATAGACACAAAAAATTAAAAAATACAAATTTATTTAAGTTGACGTCGATTTTCCAATGAGCAGACAATATTTTTAAAAATGTTTTTAAAATTTTTTAAAAAACAAAATCGTTAAAATAATGGATTAAGTCTCCTTTTAATCATTAAAAAAAAATATTTATATTAACATCCAATGAGCTGATAATATTTTTTAAACATATTTTTAATATTAAATTATTTTTTAAATTATTTTTGTTTTAATATTTTGAGATTTATTATTCATTAATTATATATTGTACAATTAATAAATAATAAATATTAAAAATACGGTTAAAAAATATTTGCAATTATATATTGTACAATTAATAAATAATAAATAAAAATATATTAAAAAAATATATGTTTACTCATTGATGTTAATATCAACAAGTTTTAATGATTATTAAAAAAACTTAATTCATTTTTTTAATGTTTTTAAAAATGTTTTTGAAACATTATCTTGATCATTAAGTTGGCAGATATTTCAAAAGCGGAATAATTAAGGAATAGATGGTTTTATCAAAAATCAAGGAGTAGCAGTCGTAAATTACATGTATACGGGAAAAAAAAAGGAAAATCAATGTCTGATGGAGGAAGAGAATCTTCGCTGTTAAAAATAATTTAACCTGTATATATTTGCCGACCGCGCGAATATCAAAGCGGCGATTTACAGAAATTGCGTTTTCCGAGGCAAAGAGAGGCGGTTTATTAACAACAGTCGCGCTCCATCCACGCGCTTCGAAAGCGATATCTCTGTTAGTTTCTAGAAATGAATGTTCGTTCAGAAAGAAATATTTGCGCTTAATTTAAAATCGTGCTTCGCAACATCGACTATTAGTAGCGAACTACTTCAAAGGGAGACGCGGAATTCAGTTACCATGTAAATCCGCATGAGAATCAACGATCAAGTAAAAACTATGTGCGTTTTATTTATATATATATATAAAAACGCTTTTGTACGTTATGAAGATTTAATTGAATAGTCGAGAACTCTTTTTTTTTCAAAAATCGATCAATTCTTAAATTGCATTGCGTGGTCCAATATAAATCCCCCTTTCCTTTATTATGCGTTATCATGCTTACAGATTTATGAAATTGTCAATGTGTGTGTGTGTGTGTGTGTGTGTTCGTTTATCATCCATCTATCCACTTATGAAAATAGCTCGGTTTGCATTTGGATCGGGGTTACTCACGTATCGTATTCCATCGATACTTGTACTAATCTACCCCAGCAGAGTCGACGTTCTCTTCCGGAGCAAAAATGACTGGCTCCGGGTCGAGGGTCAAGCACGAATCGGCGACTACCTGTAATCGGTAGAGTAGTCGCTCCGTGCTCCGATTATGGGGGACTCGTCGTTCATGCGAAAGTAATATCCACTTCCGGGCCGCGAAAGATTGATTTCCGGTATTGCGTAAAACGAAAAGAGAGAGAGAGAGAGAGAAATTAGCACTATTATCATATATTCATTTTAATAATAATATAATAATTATTATATTGTTTTAATAATAATATTTGCATTATTATTATAATTAATAATAATTATTTGCATTCTGAAAATTTAATATTATAATTTGTTTTAAATAAAACACAAAAATGAAAGAGATGTCCCTATATTCATTTCTGTATCAATACTGTTTGTCACAATTGTGTCACCTAGAAGTGCTTAAAAGAAATTCTCTCAGTTAAAAAAAAAAAAAGAGAGATAAAAGTAAGCAAAAGTCTGCGAAAATAGTCGCGGCATTCGCGAGCTATCCGGCGGCGACAAAGTATACGCCGCTCGATGTTGATTTTCCCAGGAATGTCAACGATCCTTTCCGCTTTGCGACATCAGCAAACCGCGGTTCGTCGTCCCTCGCGATGAAATAATCTGTAAAATTGTCACGTGCGTGGGAAGCCATTTCCAAAATTTTTCACATACAGACTCGAGGATAGTTAGATGACTTTATTTAAATTTTTGCAATTATTAATATATCTTTAAAAAAATATATATATTTCATCCTTCTTTAAGTGTAGGAAATCAGACGTTTATTAAGGATGGCATTGCTAAATATTTTAATTTTTATTGATCAATTATTTAATAAATAATTAATGTATCACGGAGCTTATTATTATGTTAATTTTTAGATTTGCAATTTGATTGTTTTAATTTACGTTATTAATCCGAATTATATTTAGATCGTCGGAAAGTTAAATAATAAAGCATCGCAGACAAAATACATACATTTGACTCTATGTTGTGTTAAAAAAATAATTATTGTCCCTAAAAATCGCAACAAAACAAAATAATTTATAATTTATAATTTTTCTATTGCTTTGATTTTTATTTCATTACATTAAAAAAAAAATATATAAAAAATTAAATTACGCTAAATATACGCTTTTTACAGACCTATTGTCGCGATATACATTTGTAATTATATAAATACATATTATTTATAAACGTTAATTAATTATTAATTATATTATAACAGCAAATAATTTCTTATACAGCTATCGGTAACCGTGTATGGATTAGTCTTGTTTAATTGGAGAAATAAAGAGAGCGTTGCGAATTATTATTCCAAGGCGAGAAAGATGAATTGCGATAATGAGACAGATATATCATAATTGGCAGCAATTTTATTGGTCGCTTCACGCTCGACGCCTTCGTCTAGGGCGGATTATGTAGATATCAGTCCGGATCCGCTTCACAAATAATTGCAATTACTTCGAAATAGGCGTAATCCCGCCGCGTTGTTTCTCGCACTTTGTATGCCGCGATTTAATGGTTTACGTACGCATTAAGATTCAATCTTCACGCTTCGAATTAGCGCGTGTGTATCGCGATGCGGCGGATTTCTCTCGCCGGGGCGCGAATCTGAAATTTTCGCGTAAATTAAGCAGCATCCTGCTGCTGACATAATCATTAATATTCTCGTATTAACGACCGTATGCGATATCGCCCTTAATAGACATTTCATTTCCTACATTCAAAGAATTATATATATATATATATATTTTTTTTTTTTTCTTAAAATATTAATAACTGCAGAAAAAAGTATCAAATTATATTATATGATAATATAATATAATATAATATTATTACATTCCTATATAATAATATAATAATATTATATGATATTATTATAATATTATATTATTATATAATATTATTATATTCTTATATAATAATATAATAGTATAATATTATAATAATATCATATAATATTATTATATTATTATATAGAAATATAACAATGTAATATTATATTATTATACAGGAATATAATAATATTATTATCATATAACAATATATTTCTTCAAACATTTGAAAAATAGAATACAATTTAATAATATTATTATCATATAACAATATATTTCTTCAAACATTTGAAAAATAGAATACAATTTAATAAAGGATTTCTAATAAAAAATAAATTATTTTAAATTTTTGATTACGAGCTGCAACTTATCTAAGAACAGAATGGTATGTCGGTTTTGCTCAGCTTGTGCACCTTAATTTACTTCGGGAAACGGACACCCATCGTGCGAAGAAAAAGCGGAAGAGACGCGTTACTTTATTCATTATGCAACAGCTGCTCTCATTATCTCGGCAAGGGATTCGCTCGATCGACGGGAATCTCGTTTCGAGACTCTCTCCTTCTCGAGCGACCAGCGTGTAATAATAATCGCGCTATCCCGATCAGAATTATTCCGCATCCGAGGCGCATTTCCCATTCCCGTTCGCCGATTGTTTCGCGTTCGCGGGATTTCAACGCGGGATTTTTCGCGGCGCGCATAAATCCTCGTCACTTAATAGTTTACGCGGCCATTAAGGGAGATCCGATCTGATCGCGCGCGCCGCGAATTAACACGCGTATCACGTTGTACTCGTAATTGTCTAGGCGCGATAAGGGACGTAATTAATTTCGCATACCGTTTCGCACTAGTTTCTTTTCTTTTTTATTGCACGCAGCGCAAAAGCGCGCCGCAATGTCGCGCGCATGATTTGTGATCTCATCAATACGAGCGAACGATACTAGCCGCATATCTTCGCGATATAAATTGACGCCGGTTTCTTATTTCTTCTTCCAATCGTCCCGCATTCCAGCTCGCTGTTTCCAATTGAAAGAGCGCTTATTATACTCGCGACGTATATTAATTCCTTTGTTCAAAAGTAGTCACAAATAGATTATTATAGATTATAATTAAATAGATAACATTTTAAATATTTGCAATTTTTTATTTAATATATTACATCGTAAATATTTAATATATTACATTAAAATATTTTTTTATTAATGAATTTATATAAATCGAATAGAATTAATCCGATTAAAAATAATTTGAGAAAGATGAAGAAGAAAATTGAATTTGAAAAAATTTAATTGCATTTAAATATGAGAGAAAACTAAAACTAATATTAAATTAATATTAAACTAATATTTAAAATAATATTAAATTAACTAATATTAAACTAATATTAAATTACAAAAAATTGAAAAGTTATTATTGAACGTTTTGGATTAGTCTAGAATTTAAAATTTTATAAAAGAAAAACACTCAAAATTTGCAAATTTAATGAAAAAATAAAAACACTTTTGCATTTAAAAAATTTTTGACATTCCAACATATTTGATAATTATAAAAAAAAATAAAAATAAAAAAAAAATGAGATTACAAGCCCGAAAAATTAGGAATAGATATGCATCTCGCAGGACGCATTGCCAAATTACAACTTGACGACGACCTATAATTCGACGATATACCAGAGTGCTGTTTAGCCTACCGTATTTCTTGGCGATTTCCGACTTCCTGGGCTACCGGTGTTACCGAATCAGCCACTTCTCTATTTACTCCTCTATTAATTGATACGGATCTCCGCTTCCGCGCTTTCCGGTCGGATTCGCCCGCAAGAATGCCCACTAATTGAGCAGTCCCCGCTGCGTGCGCGCATTGCGCGATCGCGATTACGCCGGATCGGAATAATTTCCATCCCGTAGTTAAACCGCGACCGAGCTTCACGCGCTGCGGCCTCTTTCGATCGTCGCCAAGACCGCATCAGCATAATGTCACTCTTCCAATGCTCGCATCCATGATGCATTCAGCTCGCCATTCCAGATCCTTTCGCGTCAAGGATATTCCACAAGAGTATACTGAAAAAAAATACACTAATTGTAAGTCCAAACAAATTTTTTTTTATTAAAAAAGATTAATTATTTTAAAATTATTTTTAAAATTATTGTTATTATTAAAATGATTTATTTATTTATTAGATGCTTGCAAAGGAATTAGTTATTTCAATCAAGTAGCAAATATATTTGAATTAGTAAAAGTATTCTTTTATTTGCAAATAAACATAATAAATTGAATTTTTTATCCGTATTATATTAAATTATTACCTTTAAAAAAATATTTTTTAATTTTTGATTGTTTGCTTCAAAACACAAATTTTTTTTATTTTAATAAATAATTTTTCACATCTTTAAATAAATATTTTCTTATATTGAAATAATTTAAATAATTTAAATAATTTAAAATAATTTAAATTTCTTTTATATAAAACAGAAAATTTTGAAAACAAAATATATATTTATTTAAATAAAAAAAATTAAAATTAACGGTATATTTATTTGATTAAAAACAATTTTATTTTTAGTGTATAAAAAATATCTTATATGTAAAAAAAAAATTATTAAAAAAATTATTTGATAATTAAATAATAACCGATAAGCAATTCATTTATTCGCTGATTTCATAAAATAAGGTATTCTTTTAGAAGGCTTTTCAAATTTGTCGATATAAAATTATTAAATGTTATTAATTAATATTTTCTAATTACTCTAATTTTAATCGCTCTCCTTTAATGTTACCTTAAAAAAATAGAGATCGTTACATATTATCGATTGTTAAATTTTACATTATCAGATTACGCGCGACAGAGGAGGAACGCACCTGTTCGATACTGCTCTGCGGTTAATCGCGCATATAAAGAACACAAATTTTCCCAGATGTACGTTAATGGGCTTAAAGCGCCCTTCACGCCGCGCGCGTACACGCTTTCGCACGCATACGGTACATGAGTGCTCGCACACGACGCGAGCGGCGACCATCGCGTAGCTTTGCTTCCACAAGTGATCGGGAAGGGCGATAACGATCGTGACCAATTTGTTTTCCGCGTGAAACGCCTTCGAGATACAACGTTGCTGCAATTATGATAATGACGTTACGGCAAAAAGCACGACGGACTGCGTGATTTATCGCGCTAAAGCGTCCGTTCTCCACCGGGTCGCGAATCGAATCTCTCGCTTTCTGGCAAGGGCGCGATCTGTTGCGCGATTCACCCTTTCCTTTCTCCCTCGGCCCCCTTGCACGATCCGCGAGAGAGAGAGAGAGAGATCGCCGTTTTCCTACGGCGATTACGTAATAAAAGACTTGCGCGAGACTGACGAATCGAATCCGCGCTCTTTCAGCTTCATCCGTCGTGTTATAACGTAAGAAACACCGGTCTTTCATTGCTTCAGTATTGCACAAAGCGTTGCCCGTCTGTGCAAAATATCAGTTACTGCTTTTATACGAATTATAGCCGGATGAAACGGTTACATTTTGTTTATGAATTTTCATAAACTATTCTCTTATAATGTAATTGTATGAGTGTATATACATTATTGGAAAATTTGGCTTAAATTTAACATATATTGCATGTCAAATTCACACAAATTTTAGTGTTAATTTAACATAAAATTTAACGTAATATAGATATGTTAAAATTAATGACACTAATACTATGTTCATATTTCAACACAAAATACATAAATACAAACTTCATAATTTAAAATAAATTTTGTGTAAAATCAACATATTTTTAATAATAAAATTAAATAATATAATATAATTTAATAATAAAAATAAAATTAATTTGAAAATAATTTAATATTTGAATTCAATTAACACAATTGCGATATATTAAATTAACAAATAAATGTGTTAAATATTTAACAAAAAAGTTTTAACCGTGACGTATTTTTAAACAAAAAAAAACATAAATTTTCTGACACTGTAAATGTGTATTTTTTTCATACACATGTACGAAAAATTGCGAAAAACACAATTTTTCATTTTATATATTCGTTAAAATACATTCGTTGTAGACGCACGCTACATGATTACGATTCCTCCGTAGATGCTCCAATTAGCAGTCCGTCCTTATTCGCCAGGGACTTTACGACTAGCGCAAAACCACGGCATTTTATCGCGCGTAGAAAAGTGAAGATAAAAAATATCGCATACATTTCACGGAATTCTAGCTCCTTTTGTAGTCGCGGCGCGGTTAGATCACCGTTCTCCACACATGGCGCATTCCGAAACGATAATTATTACAAGCTAATCATAATCATATTCACGACGTGCGCTCGAACTTAATCCTTTCTCTTTGTAAGTATCCATAAACGCGGACACGCAAACTTCTTTCTTTCATTTTTTTTTCATTTACAAGCATTTAAGCTTAGAATTAATTCTATTATATCATTCTAATTCATATATAGGCGCACATTTTCCAGATTAAAATTGAAAATATTCTAATAGATTATCAATTAAACATATAATGCAATTTTTATTCAACAGTCTAGAAAAAGAATAAATTTATAGATAAATTTATAGATAAATTTATAGATAAACTTATAGATAAATTTGTAGATAAATTTATAGATAAATTTATAGATAAATTTGTAGATAAATTTATAGATAAAATTGTAGATAAATTAATAGATAAATTTATAGATAAATTTGTAGATAAATTTATAGATAAATTTATAAATAAATTTGTAGATAAATTTATAGATAAATTTATAGATAAATTTATAGATAAACTTATAGATAAATTTGTAGATAAATTTATAGATAAA
>JBCEZX010000014.1:6118374-6133479 GCA_039654345.1 Cataglyphis cursor
GATAAATTTATAGATAAATTTATAAATAAATTTGTAGATAAATTTATAGATAAATTTATAGATAAATTTATAGATAATCCGCAGACTGGATAAATGTTATTTTTTTTTATTATGTATGTATGTGTATAAATCTAGAAACACGTGAAAAATGAACGACTACGACTGGCTAGAAAGAGTTATAAATGAAGCTGTATGTAAGCGTCGCGAGCACATTTTTCGACGGTATACTCTCTCTCTCTCAGAAATCGAGTCGCGAATTGTCGGCATGTCATTCGAATTATTTCAACGCCATCGTGACAAGTGCGTTAAACGCTGTTTTAACGCATCTCAAACGTTTGTATGAAATATCGCTTTGTTGCGCGTTGCCAAAGGCTCAGCTGCGAACCGGGCTTTAATGATCGTAAGCGTTTTATGTGTGTGTGTGTGTGTGTGTGTGTGTGTGTGTATGTATGCCGGACCGCGCCGCGCCGAGTCCTGTGCAAACAATTTTCAATGACTTCACAGCGATATATCAGCGAGAATCCGCGAAACTCCGAGTACACGCAAAAATTAATCAAACCATCCTCAAAGGCCAAAAGTACACAGCGAAATTTCGACATAATAAATTAAATAAAAATATGTTGAGCAATATTTACTATAAGCTGTTATTTGCACTGTTAAAAAAAATATCATTTAATTTCAAATTTGACAAAGCGCACGATTTATTGACACAGGCACTTTTTACGTGATTATCAAATATATATATATATATATATATATGTGTTCTTTATTTCTTTTTATTTATTTATATTTATTCGTTGATACGATACGATGTCAAGTTCGCTGGCTTTTCGTCTTTTTAGTCGAGTTTAGATTAAAATTAACGATGTATAGTACGTCGTAATCGTTATCGTTGCCTTTACTCTGCCATGCCGCTGCAAAATTATGCATCAAGGAACAAAGAGGCGCGAGAGGTGGCTATTACGTGACTGATGGCGCGATACACCTTGTTGCGATGCTAAATCATGCTTAATGATTTCAATGATCGGAGCGCGTCGCGGTATATATATTCCCGGTATATGCAATTTGCATAACCGCCGCATGCAACCTCAACGGTGGAAGCTCCGAAATAAGAAGACGACGAAATTTCCAGCGAATAAGAAAATAAAAGTAGACCACTCGCCGCATGGAGAGCTTTCACCGGAAGATGAATGTGGCAATAACAAATATACGTTCCTCATGACGAATGAAGAAGATGAATGATAATAAGAAGAAGTGCACTCTCGCTCCTCGCCGGTAAATAAATACATATATCGCATTTCCAGGATAAGGGACTGAGGCGTAATTGAAAAAAAAATGCCACCTTTGACAACACTACCGCGTATCGAGGAGTAAAGGCGAGCGATTAATCATGCACTCCGTAAAGTATCGATCAGCCAGTCGACGAAGCTTTTCGTCGGTATCGTAACTCCGTCGTGAAAATCTTTCGCGGTTATTCTCTTGTAGGAGAATCCCTCGTATCCCTCTCCCGACGGCTTGTCGCGAATGACGTCACACCGTTCCCGCAATTCTTATCACGCTGCACACGACGAACCCCGATGATTACAAAAGAGGAATGTGATCTCGAGAGGAGGGAAAATTGCGCGGTTATTTCAATTCAAACGTCATCGCATTCGAATACATCGGGCGCCGTTTAATCTATCGCCTGCGCGTCTGTATAAAATATTGCTTTGTAACCGCCGAAAGGGCCCGGCTTTCGAACCAGAGAGGCGTTAATGATCGTGACCAATTTGTTTTCTGCCGTAAAACGCTTTCCCGCGGCGATCGCGTCAGAATTTTTGTTCCTGCCGCTCTCTTTCTCTCTCTCTCTCTCTCTCTCTCTTTCTCTCTCTGGTCCGTTGCGTTTCTACAGTGCGTGCACGCGCAGCAGCTGCGACTGCAACGCGAAACCGCCATGTTGCATCTCGTATACCGAAGCATCTGGATTTTACGCCAATAAAAAAAATTATTTTATCCCCAAAAATAAACGCGTTCAATTTTACACAATTTAATAACTTTCGAAATAATCGCGTTTAAAAAAAAAATTGTTCAATTTATTTAATTACCGCGTATATTTTATAAAATATTATATCATTATAGAGTGAAAAGGGCGGCAACATTTATATCCACTAATTGTGTTGAGTATATCCTCGGTCGGTTAGAGAATGAATGAGCGACGACGGGGAATAAGGAATTTCGACGGAAGCCGGAACAGCTTCTTCTCGTGATCTACGACGAGACGGCGGACACGTGGATAGAATTCCGGATGCATCTCTCGGGACGAATGACACACCTAAGCGCGTCTCTCAGATTCCAATCTCGGGACCACTTCGAGGCACTCGTCTTTATTCACAGCCACACCGCAATGGACAGCCATATCCTTTGACCGACTTTGGGGGACCCTACCTGCACGGTATTGAGTGGGTCGGTTGACAGTTTCATCACGACGTAGTACCTCTTATTCTCTTTTCCGTAAATTATCATTTTTGCGTTTGGTAGCACGTGTGTTTTGAGCAATGCATTTTTGGTTTTGCATTAACGCGTCGACAAGCAATTTTTAAAAACGTGAAAGCGCGATTTATAGACAGCGATTTCAGGCACTGCCAATTGTCACTCCGATAGAGATAAAAGAGATTCGAGAATTATCAAAATCAACAATTGCGAGAGTTTTGATAAAATCGATCTTTTCTTTTGTACATTTTAAAAGAAACAATCATTTCCATTGACAGTAACGATTTCAAAATAATATATTGTGCTCTGTATTCTGCACAGATAATATTGAAATCATCTAGATAAAGATAAGATAAGAGATATAAAGTTTTATCTTAGATAAAATAAAAATTTATTTCAAGTTTATCTAGATAATAGATGAAACTATAAAATATTTTATTTAGATAATATTAAGATAACATTGCTTTAAAAAAAAAAAATAATTAAGGAAAAAATGTAACAACTAAAATAATATATGTATATTCACCTATATAATTTAAGATAGATGACGCATTTTCCATTTAAGATAAAATTGTAGATAATATATCTTATTATTATCTAGATAAAATAATGCAATTTCTTTATCTAAATGATTATCTAGATAATCTTATTTAGATAACAACGAACATTGATTGTACTATACATAAAGAAATGAATAAAAATTATTTTAATTTTTTTAGAAAAAAAAAAAATCAAAGATTGTCCGCATTTGATAAAAATGACTAATCAGTTCGATTATATCATTCGGCGATAAGCATGCGACAAATTTTCAATATCTCGATTAAGCCTCGTCGATTTCCGTTACGTTTGATTTGTTATGTCGAGCAACGGCAAAACCGGAAGCGTTAATTCCCGGTCTGAAAGCGTTGATGTCATAATTTTTCAGCAAACACACACACACACACACTTTCTCTCTCTCTCTCTCTCTCTCTCTCTCTCTCTTTCTCTTTCTTTTCCACCCTCGAGGAGGGCACTTTGCACTTCCTGAACGCGTCCAGAGCGGCTACCATATATCCGTTCGACCTCCAGCGATCCTTTTTGCGCCGTAATAGGTGCGAAATTATATCCTTTCAAACGGTGAGGCTGTCCCTCGGCCCACTCCGTATAATTTTCTGAGGACGAATCATCGTCGCTTCGCATTCAACTCTCTCCCTCTCTCTCTCTCTCTCTCTCTCTCTCTCTTTTCTCTCTCTCTCTCTTCCTCTCTGAAACTACATCGCGCGAGATACATCCGCACACATCTCGCAAGATAAAGGGGAGAGCGCTGTGTTCCCGCTATCTTAACGAATCCTTTGCACGGCGCTAAATTACGGTAAACGTCGCACGCGCCGAAAGCCGCGATAGCCCGACGACCTTTCGATGACTGCCGGTCTTGAGCGATAAATTTTTTGGCGCCAAAAATATCGTATACTCTCTTATCGCGAAACGCCGCCGAAATCAAGTGGAGCGCGAACGCAAATAAACTCGCGATAACTTATATACACTTGGATTTTACGGGTCGTAATTATGAGTCCTTCGCGTTATCGATTCCTCGGTATGCCGTAACGAATCTTAACATCCTTGACGATCCGCGTTATCCCTTTCGGTAGTTCGATGCGGCGCGCATCAATTATCCCGATGGGATTTTAATGAAAATTTTATTTTGCCCGCGCGCGATTTTTTTTCGAAATAACCAGGATGCGTTAAATAACGGCGTTGCAGGTGCAAGAATCGAGAAATTAATTAATTCGCGCGGCCCACGAGGCATTTTTAACGTTTTATGTTAAAATTGATCCGAATAATAGATCCAATGTTATTCTATCCTCGATAACGTAATCGCGACTATATTTTCACTGCAAATCCATTCAAGTTGCATTTGAAATAAAAAAAAAAGAGGAAACAAAATATTTTTCTATATATAGCCTACGCAGAACGTTATATTTGCAACGTTTTAATTAACTATATCAGTATTTTTTTCGAAGTATTTTCACGGAATGATAAAATCGAAAAATATTACAAAAAAAAAGACCATTCGTGTTTTTGGCAAGAATTAATTAACCATCCTCTCTACGCAGAACGCACGACGAACGTGTGTGTGTTTCGCGCGAGAATACAAATACAAATGCAAAATGCGCGCGATAAATTTCGGCTGCGCTTACCTTTTCCGCGCGCGCGCGCGCGCGCGCAGGAAAGCTGTCCGCGGTATCGGCGCGTCCATAAAAAGTTAAGAATTCCTCATCAGCGCGTTACACGCGCTTCCATAAAGATAACCGGTGATGAATACCGGGGGCACTTTGTTTCTTATCTGCGCGTTGCGCCCGCTAGGAAGTAACACCTGTGAAATGCGTTTAGCGCGCGGCTCTCTCACGCGCGTTCAGCGATACACCGCGAGATAGGTGAGCGAGGGGGGGGGGGGGAGGATGGGCTGGGAGGGTACCCCCGATAACCGGTATTGCTTTTCCGTTTCCGAGACCCGGGACGAGCACACGGCACATCGATTCGCGATCTCGCTAATCGATTCGCGCTAAATTGCGGAAATTGCGCGATTCACACGCAATAAAAAAAAGCGTTCTTCTAAAAGAAATTATTTACTGTTGGAAAATTTCGCTTGGATTTAATATATATCGCGTGTCTCAAACAATCCATAATTTTTGTGTTACTTTAACATAATATGTGTTAAATAACACATAATATGTTTAAAATGGTGACATTATTATTATGTTAATATTTTAATATAAAATAAATTTAAAAGAAATTTTTGTAAAATCAGAATACTTTTAATGTTTTAATAAAATTAACCTGAAAAATTGTTATTGACAGCCTATCAAATAATTCTCACTCTTATTGTAGAATAAAATAAACATTTTTTTTTGTAAATAAATTGTGTCATGAAGAACAAAAATATAAAATTAACAATATGTGCACATTGTGTCATTTTTACACTTTTTAAAATTGTTTTAATAATTTAACACGATAGCAAACTGTGTTAAATATTTAACACAAAAATTTTAATCGGCATATTTTTTAACAAGGAAACATAAATTTTTCAACTGTGTTATAATCATTGTCCTCCTAACATTTTTATACAAGAAAGATAAAGGTATACTTTTAATTTCTCCGATTTCTCTTTTGATATTACATCAAAATAATCTTGATTCTATTATATGTTATTTGCAATTAAGGACGTGCAGTAAAAATAACATATATATTTAACATGTATTTCTAAGTTAATTTGAAAATAAAAAATATCCATGCAGATTTTATCTAAATCTGTACACATACACACACATATAAAAAGTATCTATTTATTTATTCAAAACTTTCCATTTTGTTAACTATGTTAAATAATATAGTTAAAAAAAAAATAACTTTTTTTAAGCACAAGAAAGGCAGTAATCATTTTCCGATTTTTTATTTTTTTTTTATTTTTATTTATTTTTTTTTTTTTTTTTTATTGTCGAATACAATTCCGGCTTCCAATTGTTCCATCACGTTACAAATTTTTCAAAATTGTGATGAAACAATTTGGAAGCCGGAATCGTATTTAGCGTAAAAAAAGTTACAGAAAGTGATTAACCTTTTTCTTATGTTTTTTTTTTTTTTTTATTGAACTGTGTAATATTTTAAATATAATAATATAAATATTATATATATAAATATAAATATGAATATAAATACAAAGTATCTCATCCTTTTCTAGTCTCACAGAAAATTACATTACAAATTATTAAAATAAAAATCTCGCCAATAAAAATTGCCGGGAGCGCGCTGTGATATCTGCCGCTGTAAAGAAATCTCATACATAAAAATTATTGTGAAAACACACACACATGCACAGGAATAAGAATAGGCAAAAAACATAACATCAGCCAGTAACTCGTGTACGACTCGTCCCATATCGCGTATCGACGGCGCGTCGTTGCGAGCATATCTGATAATGCAAATTGCATTTTTACAATCTCTCTCCGGCGCTGATGTAATCCGGCGTGCAACCACGGAAAAGGGTCCGCGTACTCGTCAGCATGGAATTTACTACTTCGGAGCACGACGAAGAAGAGAAGCGGCGAGAGAGCATCGTGAGACGCGAGTAGTCGAGGATTATTTATGATATACAAAGCCGCGGAAAATTTCTCTATCACGCATACAGAAAATCTCCGTATCCCCGTGTTGTTTTCTACGAGCATTATTCTTCACATTACCTCTCAATTCGAATAGCGATATCATACTATTTTACGTACACACATAAGCGAAATATAAATAAGTAAAAAAATTATGTTATTATATTATACATATAAGTTGATCTATTAAAAATATTATAAATATAAATATAAATTTAAATATAAAATTAATTATAAATATATTAAATATAAATATAAATTTATAAATATAATTGTAAATATAATTATTAAAATAATTAAAAATATAATTATAAATATAAAATATAAATATAAAATATAAATATAAAATATAAATATAAAATGTAAATATAATATAAATGTAATATATAAATATAAAATATAAATATAAAATATAAATATAAAATATAAGTATAATATATAAATATAAAATATAAATATAAAATATAAATATAAAATATAAATATAAGATATAAATATAAGATATAAATATAAATATAAATATTGTACAAAACGCCCAAAAATAAAAATTTTTAAAGCAAAGTTTAATTTTTCGTCAATTCGAAATGGAAAAACTCGAGTTTAAAAATATTAATTTAATTAGTTTAATTAAAGTATTTATTTTTTTTTTTTCCATTAATGTGTGGCGAATAAGTGAAAGTAACGTTGCACAATCGGCCCTTATTCTCTCAGGTCTTCGTCGGTCGTAGGATTGTTGTCGTCGGGTCACCGGTCCCCGCTGTAAAAAGTCGCCCCTCGTTTTCTACCTTCCCTCGCCCCCTCCTCATCCTCCCCCTCCCCCCTCTCACACCTCCTCTCCGCCCACCCCCTCGTCTTCGCGCTGACGCGCGCGTCTCTCGATTTGCCTCGAGTCAAAAGTTACGGACGGACTGACGGACAGGTGACGCAGACGGATGCCGCTCATTTGTCTCGCTTCGAGAGAAGCGAGCGAGATCATACAGGGTGGGATCGTAAGCACAGAGAGGATGCGAGAGGCTGGGGAGAGAGAAGGAAAGATAGAGAGAGCGAGAGAGAGAGAGAGAGAGAGAGAGAGAGAGAGAGAGAGAATCAGCAGGGAGATGTGGGACTAAGGGCGGCCGTAAGGGAGACCGAAAAGGACGGAAAGTGAGTTTTCGGACGAAAGGGACTCCCCGTCGCGCCGGGCCTCCCGCTGGCGGCGGTCAATTTGCTGCTCCTTTTTTTCCTTATCCGCTCCTTCCCCTCGCCCGCCTCCCCCTCAAGGTCCTCCTCGCCCTCCTCTCTCTCTCTCTCTCTCTCTCTCTCTCTCTCTCTCTCTCTCTCTCTCTCTCTTTTCTCTTTTTTTTTTTCATTACGCCAAAACTCTCAGTCCTCTCTCTTCTTCGTGCCTTTCTTTATTTCCCGCTCGATCTCTCGTTTTCGTTCTCCGTCTCTTTCTTTTTCTCTTTCTAGATTTCTTTTTTCGCTCTTTCCCAGAGGTTTTCATCTCGCGACGCGGAGATGATAGAGATTCTTTTTTTTTTTTTTTTTTTTCCTGAGCGAAATGCGCGGCGTAATCGCGCCACGTGTAACGCGAGCTGGAATTGACGTTGGGATTCTCGCTCTGGGAACTGACCAGGTCAACTTTTCGGCGGGATTCGAGTTATACATACCGGCGATGTGATACGCGATAAGGATGGAAATTAGGTCAAATCTGTTTTCCGCGTGGCGCGGTAGACGAACGTTATGTTTTCGGACAACGTTCATTATAAATTCCGATATCCTTTGAGTGACAGCTGTTTTTTTTTTTTTTTTTTGTTTTTTTTTTTTTCGAACGTTTGTCAACGACGGCCGATTGTTTACTTGTACGTAAATCGTGAAAGATTAATGGATCATCTGTCGAAGATAAATTAGGAACGGAATTAGAGAGCGCGATCGCGATCGAAAATCCTTTGTTGTGCGGGGTCGATGATTTCCTTTACGAAAGCGCGATTTGTTGTTGGTAATTATCAAAGGCAAAATGAATTTCGTTGGTTGAATATATGTAACAAACATGTTGCAATTATTATGATTATTATAATTAGCGCATTATCTCTTTGATCGTAAAGGGGGGAATGCATTGTATATTTGAAACGAGCGTAATGTCAGCTCTCGCTATAGTTTTGCGCGTAACATGGTAATGCAACACGGCTCGCGTAAAATAAATATATGCCTTTTCTATGTATTTCTCTTCTCTCATATCTCTCTTTTCTCCCTTTTTCGCCTCACGAATCTCTACATTTGTAATTGCGAAATTTTCATCGGCCGACTCACTTCGTATCGATCGCTCTTTTTATGCTTTCTCTCTCTCTCTCTCTCTCTCTCTCTCTTTACCGGTTTAATTTTAAAATCCACGTATTAACGAAGAATAGGTTCAGTCTGAAGAATTTTAGTATTAAAAAATTTTTAAATTAAATTTTTAATTGTTTATGTTAATATTTATTTTTTTCTTATTTTTACTATTATTTTTCTTTAGAACTCTATAGAGCAGAAATCAATTTTTTGCATACTTTTATATCTTTAAGAATGTATGAATTGTGCAGTATTGAAGGCAATAATCATTGAAATTCAAAGACAATGAAATTTATTGAGGTTTACATTGTTTGATTTAGAACATAACATTCAAACGTGTCAGTAAATCTCAAATAAAACTTGGCACAAATGTCACTAGAGTTTTGTTAGTACGTGAAAAAAATTCATCTGCCTAGTAAGATTTCTTTCTCGCTATATTTAAGTATTGTAATTAATTTTTTATAAGAATATCAAATATAAAATTAAATAAATTTGAGAGAGGGAGAGAAAGAGAGAGACAGAGAGAAAAAGAGAGAGAGAGAGAGAGAGAGAGAGAGAGAGAGAGAGAGAGAGAGAGAGAGAGAGAGAGAGAGAGAGAGAGAGGAAACAAATCAAAGAATTGTGTTCAAGTTTTGCGTGCAGACATAAGACCAAATAAATAATAAAAATATCTATAAGTTTTTCACCAATCATAAAAAAGCGCATTTGTAAACAAATTTAAAGCAGGAGAAATATTGCAAGCCAGATGAAATGATGCATATACATATGTACTTAAACGCTAGAAAAGCTACAATATTTCGTATAAAATCTCTTCCTTATTCTCACTCTTAATAATAAAATATAAAGTTAGGCAAATGATGAATTTAGAATATCCGTGTAATAATTCGCAGCGTATGAAGTTGAAGACAAAATTTTGCATATCGGCAAAACGTAATTTCGTTTCTCACCCGACGACCCGTGCATGTTCCGCGCATTTTTACACAGCGACGATGTACAGAGAGGAGAATGAACGTCTAAACAGTCGGATAAGCCACGAAGCGCGCTTTTTCTTCCTGCGAAAAGCTGCGCGCTACCGTAATGTCCTTAATCCAGAAGTGCAGTTTCCTCCTTAGATCTCTTTTCGCGAGCGCTTTGAACGAACGAAGCGTCGACGGAACTTCATTCCGTTATGCTGTCGCGGGTTATACGGCTCTCTCTCTCTCTCTCTCTCTCTCTCTCTCTCTCTCTCTCTCTTTATTATCGCTAGCTTCTCAAAAGAAATCCCGCCGATAACACGTCTCTTCAACGGGACCTAAAAGTCTTCTCCAACGATGTCCGAGAGAGAGAGAGAAGCGCTCTGAAAGATTCTCGAGGAAAGGATCCAGACGCGCGCGTTGAAAAAACCGCGCCGGAATAATACACAGCTGTCTGCAATCACTGGATTCGCGATAACGCATTACACAATTGGAAAACTTATATTTCTCTTGTTAAAAAATATGCCAATTTAAATTTTTGTGAATATTTAACACATTCATTTGTTAATTTAACATATCGCAAATGTATTAATATTTTTTTAACAAAGCGTAAGATTTTTAAAGAGTAATTAACATTGAATATCAAAAAGAGAGAGAGAAAGAAAGAGAGAAAGAGAGAGAGAGAGAGAGAGAGAGAGAGAGAGAGAGAGAGAGAGAGAGAGAGGAAGGAAAAGAGAGATATAAAAATATGAGATATTATTTAAGATTATTTAAGATTATTTAAGATATTTTATAATAAAAAATTTTAAAGATTTATATATATATATATATATATATATATATATATATAATGAGATTTTTTCACTAATTTGTTTTTAATTTCAATTTTATTCTCACATTTATTATCACAATTAATATCAACACATAGCATGTTGGATTTATAAACAAAATTATACTGTTAGAAAATTTATGTTTTGTTGTTACAAAATATGGCGGAGAAAATTTTGTATTAATATTGACATTTATTTATTAGTTCAACATATTGCTGTTGTGTTAATTTTTTAAACTTAAATATTAAATTATTAAAATAACTAAAAAAAGATATATAAAAATAACACAATGTACACATACTCATAATTTTACACAATAGATATGCTTCGTATTATTAGTGACAAAATTTATTTCTGTTAAAATTTACAGAAAAAAATGTTGATTTTATTCTATAAGAGGAGTAAGAATGATTAGAGACCATTAGTAACTTTTTTCCAAGTGAATTTTATCATTAAAAATATGTTGATCTTACACAAATTTTATTTCAAATTACTACGAAGTTCGCATTCATTTTTGAAATATTAATAAAGTATTAGTGCCACTATTTGACATATTATGTTAAATTAACATAAAAATTTGTGGAAAAATTTCTTAAGCCAAATTTTCCAGCATTTCCGCATTACGAAGCGTGACATACAATGACGAGGATTCGTTTCGAATTAACCCCTTGCACTCAAAAGTAATTTGTTCTTATCGCAGGCGATCGTTATCTTGTTCCGAGATCACGACTTCCTATTTAATCTTCAAGATTACAAGATGATATCTCACAGTGCGAATATTATCGATAATTCTTGAAAAATACCCAATAATTGCGTATAAGATTTTTTTTTCCAAAAATACGAATCTCGATATCATCTTCCAAAAATCGCCCGCTTTTAAATCCAAAAAATCTCATCGTTGTGATATTATTAATTAAAACGGCTTTAATGATCAATGGATTGCCCTGTGACAGGAATTGTCTCACGGAAGTTCTCATTCTTCTTCGCGTACTTAAATACATTTATTACCGCTAGTGATAAAATAAAAAATGTAAATTGATTATTGCAAAAATCAATTAAATCCCTAACACAATAATTTTCCTTACAAAAACGTAATTATAAATCCAGCAATCAAATAATTCATCACTCCCATCAATTACTCCGCCGAGTTTTTCCGTCTACGGCATTTCTTCGCGACTCTCGAAATCCCCTTGGCCAAGTATCGCGATCGGATTTATGTACCGTCCCCCTAGGAGGCGGAACAACGCAGACATCGCTTCCCCGACGCTATTCCCGCTATTACGCTCGCTCACCGGCAAATCTTCCTTTTTTCGCGCGATCAACGCGGCTACTCGCACGTGAAATCGCTCGCATAGCGAACCGACAATACCTCAATTCTCGCCGCGAAAAGCAACGGCCGGACCCGCCACCCCCTTTCGTCCCCCCTCACCGTTTATCACTCTCTCTCTCTCTCTCTCTCTCTGTCTTTCTTCTCGCCGTCTCCTCGCAAATGTTGGGTCTACCATTATGTTTACTCACACTTTGCTCCTTTTCCCTCCAGCTTCCTCGCCGACTATCTCTCGCTTCCTCGCGCGGTTACGTCGCGAAGGAGGCGTTACGAGCAATCCCGTTTTCTCGAATACACGCGCGACTAGGAAGCCCGTGTCCTCGAGATCTCGTCGCATTCTCTCTGAAGCGGTTTCTCGATCGTCCGACAGCCTTCTTGTCAGAAGACTCCTCTATTGTACGAGGTACTGAAAACGCGGTCACGTGTGCCCTTCGATAATTCGAGGACTGGCGACTTTGGGGAGAGGCAATGGCAATCTGAAAATTTCTAATAATAAATATTGTTATTATATTAAAATCCTGAATTCAATTTTTCGCAAATAAAAATTCACCGGAACAAATCCGGGAACCATATGGCCTGGTGACGTTTGTCGTCGTGTCTCTCGATTGAGCAAGCGGCGAACGAGCGGCGTTTATTATTGCGTAAGGTAAATTCGACTCCCGATCGCACTCGGAATATCGGAGATAACGCCGCGCTGATTAGCCGTCCGCTGATAGCGGCGATAATTAATTGGCGTTCTTTCCGCGAACGGCGAGCGTCGAGCGCGACGGCGCGCGTTCCGCGACATACCTTCGTTTCTTAGCATCGGAATTAATAAGCTTCATTATCCGCCGCGCTGCCGGGGTAATTAATTTTCGCTTGTAATTGATATTGGAACGATCGCGCTACCGCGTGTGCCCGTTTACGATGCGTAACTCTCGTAACTTTTTTTTTTTTTTTTGCCGTACGAATTAATATTATCCCATCTTCGCGAAAAGAAAGGTTTTAGTACGTCATTTAATTTTTTTCTTCTGTCATTTTGATATTTTTTTTTTCTTTTACAAATGTATGACATAGTAAATTTGATTACCGCGTTTTTATAATTATGTGATAGATAAAAATTATTTTATAATTTGCTTTAAAATTATTTTATTAATTTTATATAATTATATATACAGGGTGTTAAAATAATTTTAATAAAAATTATATATATATATATATTTTTATATTTATTTTAATATATATATATATATATATATATATATATATATTTTTTTTTTTTTTCCATATGAAATATCTATTAGTATATATAGTTGCTTTGAATCCACGCTTGATATTGTTGATATAAGTTTAACGCAAATATATATCATAGAGTTTTCAATTTAATTATTGCCGCTGCCACACGCGAGTCTAATTATTGTAAATTATTATCGTACGCCGATAATGTTATTCATTAATGAGCGAGTAATGCTGATAATTGATTTTATTTGCCAATTACTGCATAAAAGTATTTCTTTCTTGTTTGCGTTATTGCCACTCGTTATGATACGACATATTATTTATCATGTAATAACATGGTTGGCTAGTTACTAATAATATCAAAACCTCGAATTATTTAATTACATTAGGATTCGATTTTAATATGTTTTGTATAGATTATATCATTTTAGTTTCTCCTTCCATTCTCTGATATTTTTTCCATATTTTATATATATATATATATATATATATATATATATATATATATACACTATTTATGAAATAATTTTAGACCTATTTTAATAAACATTTTTAATTAAATTTTGAATCTCTAGAGAAACACTGCAAATCACACTGCGTAATCTAACCAAACAATGCTAATAAATAAGAATAAAATTATATAAAATATTTAATATGCAAAATATATTTTTTTTTTCTTGAAAATAGTTAAATTGCAATGAATTAATCTACTAATTATATTATCGATATCGATCGATGTCTCGCTCAATCTTTTCATTGTCCCTCCGTCCGTTCGCGTTCAAAAAATTGACAAATCCCAATGTACCTTCCCCTTTGCGTCCGTTCTTTTCATCTTTCCTTCTGCCTTTTTCTCGTGTTTCACGTCCTTCGATCCGGCAGCGGCTCCGAGGTCCAAGAGAAGTCCGAGGGTTTTTCTCTCCTTCTCTCTCATTCTCTCTCTCTCTCTCTCTCTCTCTCTCTCTCTCATATTTCCTCCTCGTTTCCCGCAACTCCCTCGCGCATCTTCTCTTTTTCTCGCAGGCCAAAGACTTATGGATATCCATAGCAACGAAGTCAAAGCCATTAATAACTCCGGTGGGAACGCCTATCCTCATCTCGTGCCTTTTCTTTTAAAGTCGAGCGTGTGCAACAAACGCCCGTCTCGCTTGAGAGAGAAAGAGAGAGAAAGAAGAAAGAAAGAAAGAGAAAGAGGGGAGGAAAGAACAAGTACGAGATGTATGGTAAAAGAGAAGAGGGAGAGGGAGAGGAAGACGGCCGAGGAAACGGGAGGGAATAAAGGAGCACTAGATAAAGAGAGAAGGAAAAAAGAGAGAGAGAGAGAGAGAGAGAGAGAGAGAGGGGGGAACAGGGTCCGCGGAACAGGTAGATACGCACCGCGGAATATATTGGAATACCTAAGAAATTTAGTGGCGGGATACTAAATTTTACCGCCGTGACTTTGCAGGAGGCGATGTTTGCCGCGGGGCGGGAGCCACCGGGCGAAAAATCCCCCTCCCCTGCCCCCCAACCCCTCCACCCTTCCTCCCTCCCACCGCCGCTCCTGCGGCTATGTGCCCCATCGGAGGAGATATCGCCCCCTTAACACCTGCGGCGACGCCGCTCTCAGATAGCGCAAGAAGCACATTGTGTGCGTGCCCCCGCTTGCTCATTAAAGTGGAGGAAATATTAATTATCTTACGATATACGAAATAATCGCTTGGTATAGATATTATTTGGTCGTACGTGTATCTAAATTTGATCGTTAATCCGTTTCGTTCTACAGAACCGTTCGAAGATTCAATTCCGCAAATTATTTCGGATATTTAAACTATATATAAATCTCACGTTGCATTATTTAAAAATAATTATTTTATTTTATATATATA
>JBCEZX010000014.1:6138438-6151123 GCA_039654345.1 Cataglyphis cursor
ATTATACATATATTATATATTTAAAATAATGTAAATATAATAATAATATAAATATAAATAAATAATCATGTAATATAATATATTATATATAATATAATATAATTTAATGGTTTAATTTGATTTAATTCATGACAACAAAAATATTAATTTTCTTGCCAAAAAAATCTCCGTTATAATAAAATAGTATATATGCGCGATTTATAGATAGCTGCTATACGAGATAAAGTAGCCGAGGTAGACGGTGTTATTCAAATAACCGGGAGATTACGTGATCTTCCATCCAGGCGCACGACGTAGTATCTATCTATCTATCTACCTACTTACCCTACCTGGCGCAAGGCGATCCTAACGGAATATAAAAGCCGCATGTATTTGTTACTGTACGATCCATGCGGGCGCCGATCGCCGATAAGACACGTCAATACAACGATCAGAGAGACTCGGAGAGGAAAGAGAACCGAAGGTGGGCGTTCGTGCGTAGGCGTTCATGCGTGTAGCCGCCAATCGGCGGATAAAGTCGCGGAGGGATAAAACTGTGCACGAACAGGTACGCCACTTCATTTCGCATACGCGGAAATTTCTCCTATATATGATTGATAGTGTACGCGTAATAAAGAACGATTTTTAATAAAAAATTCAATACATCTTTTCTAAAAAGGAATATATACCATATATTATAATATAAATTATAATATAAATATATATTTCAATTATTAAAATTATTAAAAATATATATTATAATATATATCTCTATCACCAATAACAGTTATAATATAAATATATATTCTATATATATTTATATTATAATTATTATATTTACATTATAATCATTATAATTATTATATTTATATTATAATTATTATAATTACTATATTTATATTATAATTATTATAATAATTATATTTATATTATAATTATTATAATTATTATATCTATATTATAATTATTATAATTATTATAATTATTATAATTATTATAATTATTATAATTATATTATATTATAATTATATTATTATTATAATTATTATAATTATTATAATTATTATAATTAGTACAATTATTATATTCATATTATAATTATTATAAATGATAGGATCTATATCTATTAAAATTTAAATTAACACAAAAAATTGTGTGAGCCGTTTGGAACATGCAATATGAATTAAATTCGAATCAAATTTTCCAATGTATAAATAATGTAATAAATAATATAAGTATTCTTATTGTTTTTAACTACGCGAAATATTCCTTAATAATTTTTTTAATTATCTCTAAGATTATTTTTGAACTCTTAAATAAATACTTGAGTTATTTTACGATTTATTAATTGTAAGTTTTTTTTTTCGAATTTTTGTCGAAGATTCGATAGGGCGGGATCGAGTGGATCATCGGTTCATTTTTCGTATAATTCTTTTAGGGGTCTCCTCGATACTCGGAATGGACATTAATCTCCCCGTCGACGGAAGCGTCGGGAAACCCTTTCTCCGACCTTGACATGGCGTCTATAAATAAAGTCTATCGCTGTTAATTAATTCGCGGTACGGTTGCTTGGGATGATGATTGGTATAGCCGTTCGGCCTTGATCTGACCGATCGAGAGAAAGGAGTTGTGAAGGAAAAAAGGAAAGGAGAGATGAATAGAAAGAAAAACATCTTCCATATCTAAAATAATGATGTACGATTCATTGTACTATTAATGCCATTATCGGAAAGATGAGACTACACTGTCGAAAAAGAAACTGAACCACATATATTATGTAAAAAATAATATTTGTAACAATAAATGTATGACTTTAACACATTTTTTATGATCAAAGTATAAAAGTTTCTTTACAAAGTAGAGCATTGGTCCATCTTACTAGTAAAACGAAAAGTCATGGGAGACTGGCTGTTGATCTAATCGTACATATCAAGATGAGTTGGATTATCTCCAGATCCATTACAAGACTAGACTACTCATGCTCTGTTAATTAATATAACTGAATTCGGAGAATATTTAGTTTTTATATTTTTCCTGATTAAATGGCAAGAGAGTTTGCATTGATTTATAGAAATTATTTTAAAAATATATTTAATAAGTATTATATTTATAATAAATATAATAAGTATAAATAACTGTCAAAAATAAAAATTTAAGAAAAAGAATTATTTTCTTTAATTAATTTTTGATTACATATATATATAAATGTAAATGTAATCAAAATTTAATTAAAGAAAATAATTTATTTTTTTTTAATTTTTACTTTTGACAGTTACAGCTGCTTTCGTGGAGGCGTGAAGTAAGCTGCAAAATTGTAGTTGGATCATCATCTGTTGATTGACGGAATGCCATCCTGTATCATACGATGTGGGTGCCGGAGCGTCGCGGGGGGTCGACATAGGGGTGACGCGAATCATGCTTTTTACAAGGCGCCGCGGCGTCTTGTCGTTGCGCTCGTTGCCCCCCCTCGTGTGTGTTACGGGGATTCCAGCAGGTGCCGATACGGGGGATCCCCCATGGTTTTCGGTCGCTTTGTTCCCGCGTCACCGGCTTCGTCCACCCGATTATTAAGACTCGGGTTTAACCGCGCGATACCTGTTACAGGTGGGGGAGGGGGGCAGGGGAGGAACGCGGAGGAATATCAATTTCCGTGTCATATCGAATGAGTCACGTGCGTAGAGGAGTCATCTCCCTCTCGCCAACCTTGAAACCCTGCGGCGCGAGGCTTTAATCCCAAAAATGTTAGATTTCTCTTTCCGACTACGATATGCGTGTTATCAACGAAAAAATTATTTCGTGGCTATCATAAGAAGAAAAATAACGCTAGTCACTAAATTATTAAAACCATGAAAATTATTTAAAAGGCAGCGAGCATACTTTTCTTCCCAAGAGAAATAATAGTATCTTACAAAGATGACAATAAAAATTAAATGTAAGTTATAAGGACGTAAAAAATGAAGGTCGCAAGGGGAGAGTCGCAAAGAGGCCGAGTTTAATATTTAAATATTAAACATTGATACACGTATATATATATAACATATTCAATCATAATAATCGAGAAAAACTGGTGGATATTTTCTAACCGCAATCGCACTGTTCTCAGGATTAATATCCTTGCGGGCGAAAAAGAGTTCTTTCCCGACAAACCATCCGCGGAAATCTCGAGAGATCCTCGCGTTCTCTCTTCGCTGGCAGATCTCTCGGCAGGACGATTCGCCGCGACCGGTTAATACAATCCCGCTTGTCGCCCGGAGCTTCAACACTTCGCATCCTCAGTAGAGCTCCCTTTATCCCTCCGCCCCCCCCCCTCTCTCTCTCTCTCTCTCTCTCTCTCCAACAATCTTTCGCGCTGGTCCACGAGACAACGAGAACGGAGGAAAGAAAGAAAGAAAGAAACAAAGATGAAGAAGAAGAAGAAATAGAAGACGAGGAGAAAGAAACGCGCGCGCAACGCTCTCCGTTGCAATTTCGATTTCATTAAAAAATGGAGATGGAGCTTCCAGACGAGTGGAACGAGAACGCGAACGAGTCCGAGGGAGCGGGGAGGAAGAGGGGGGGGGGGGGTAGAGGGTGACGGGGTTAGGAATGAATGAAGATACGGGAAGGGCGGAAGAGGTGGCGGTATAGTGTGTGCGCGAAGAAAGAAGGAAGGAAGGAAGAAAAGAATAGGCTGGGACTCTGTCGATGAGGGCCACCACCGCGCGAACACAAGAGATCGAAGGGGCGGGGGGGGAGGGGAGGCGGGCGGGAGGGGTGTCAGGGGGCCACCGGCAACAGCAGCGGCGGTGTATACTGCTATCCGAGGGCCGAGTAGAGGTTCCTAGGCAGAGCGTGTGTCGTGTGGCGTGGCCTATCGTGTGTAAAGGTAGCCGGTCGTCGTCGAAAGTGCCCGCAGAAGAAGAAGAAGAGGGCTCAGAGGCCAACTGATCATCGCATGCATTTAAATTGGTTCATTAAAACCCCACGGTCCACCCTCCTCCCGCCGGGCCACCTTCCCCCTCCCCCCTTCCCTTCCCCCTCCCCGCGCGCTTCTCCCTTCGCGGCCGGCTGTGCCACCCCCCCCTCCCTGGCTCCTGTGTCCTCCCCTCCCCCCCCCCAACGTCCACCAGCCACCGTAGGACACGACCCTATGGAGAGCCGCAACACACGCCGGGATTGCTCTTTGCATGTATCCGGGACGCGTATTCCAACCACCGATTGCACGTACGTACACACGTACATCGCGGATGTAACGGGTGACATCCTACTTATCAGGCCGAGAGCGTGGCGTGAGATACGTTCCAGATGACAAAAGTGCAAAACGCGCATCGTCGACCAATTACGATGTTTGTCGTCGACATCGTCGTCCTGGATTCTGTCTCTTCTCTCTTGGTTTCTCTCTTGGAACTCTTAGATGGAAATTTAATTCCTCGCGAGGCAACCAGCTGCCTTTTGTTACGGGACGATGAGCTCGAAAAAGATAAGACGTACGTTCAAACACAAAATCGTACGCGCGTGTATTTCGAAAGAATTAATTAAACAAATGATAAGAAGGAAAAATGCGGATGAGAATGATAAGAGTCATTTAGATAACTGTTGTTTTATCATTTTATTTCGGTAGATAAATCAGACCGATATATGTCTCGCCGTAATTTGGCGGAAAGGAGCTCTACTATGGGAACGAACTCGAAGCTCCCATTTCTCTCAATTCCGTTCCCTTCCATTCCCATTTCTCGTCCCCTCCCCGTCCCTTTCTCGTCGCAATTTTGCCATAAGTGTCGTTATGTGGCCGCGGCGTTTCACACGGCGAATCGATCCACGGCGCGAAATCGCTTTTCGCTTCATCTCGACCGACCGCGTGCCGTTATCACCATCGGATCTTTTTGTCTCACGCATTAAAACGCGGCGGTTTACAAATTGCATGACCGCGACCTGAGAATGGAAGGATGGTCGATTACGTTTCCAATATCCTAGATCCCGATGGGCATATTGAGGAAAAGATTAACGCCGGGAATCCGCTGGCAGCCACCGGTCGAAGTCGGTGCATCGTTGTTAGATCGACATCGGTTTCTATTCGCGTCGTTAGATTTGAATTTCTCTTCATGCTAGTCGTAAAAGTTGAAGTATTCTATCTTTTAGAAATATTTCTTTATTTTATTAATTTTAATATTTATTTATATATTTTATTTATTTATTTTAACTTTAATTATTTAGAATGTATTTAATTAAAATTTTTCAAATATATTTAGTTAATTATTATATATATTTACATATCTAATTGATTATGAATTATCGATTTACCGTTTAATATATTTTCTGATGACTCGTCTTCATTAGATACAATTTCTTCAAAGTAATTTTCTCGATTAAGAATATTTCAAATGTAATTAATTTTAATTATAAGATTTTTTAAATATGTCTAATTAATTATCATACATATTTATATATTTACATATTTAATTGATTATGAATTATGAATTTATCATTTAATTTATATTTTCTGGTGACTCGTCTTCATTCGATACAATTTTTTTAAAGCCATTTTCTAGTTAAAAATTCTGAAATAATACTTATGAATCGAGTGAGAAAAATTCTCGCGAACATCACTTACGAGCAAAAAGCTGCGGTCGGTGAAATTTATTTTTCGCGTGTTCGCAAACCGGGAATTCGCGATCGAAAGGTTAATGCACCCCCGCGATACGCGTCTGATTACCTATTGGAAATGTGCGTGCGTGCATCACGTGCGGCACGTGCGCTTTCACGCGTGCGAGCGCGCGCGCGCGCGCGAGCGTACACGTGCCTACCGGTGTGGTTAATTTTTTAAAAGCGCATCAGCAAAATCAAGACGGAATGAAATATGTAACTAAATGTTCGCTAAAAGAGCCAATTCCAAATAAATGTCATCGCTTTGCATAATGTATTAACAATTCGCGACGTTATTCGTATCGTTACTGAGAATGTTGCTACAATGTTTAATATCATTAAATATAATTTTATTTAAATTAATTTTATATTTGTATAAAAAGCGTTTTTTAAAATAATATACTATATATATATATGATATATAATATTATTATATATTATATAATTTTTTTTATTATTTTTATTTTTATTATTATATATTATTATTATATATTACTATTATTATTATTTTTATTATTATTGTTTATATAATATATTAAATATATTAAATATATTAAATAATTGACGATTGTAATAAATATTATTACAAGAAAATTGGCTAAAATCTGATAATAAAAATATTTTTTTGAAAATCAATTCTTGAGTTTCTGAAATAAAGATTCGTGTGAATAATCATTCCACTTCTCTCTTATGGCTGAAAATTTGAACTGTCAAAACTATTATTTAATAATTAAATGCAATTTCTTTTGAAATCACATTTCCTAAAGTAATATACGATTTTTTCCGATTTACACTCAACTGATACGATATTTAAAAGTTATTAATACGTATCATCTCTCAACGATTGTTAAACTGCGAGAAGCTCAAAAATTACACATATATTCAAAATAAACTATTACAAATGTGACATCGCTCGATTTTCACAAAAAATGACTCTTAAAATCTATTTATTGAAACATATCGCTTCAAGACTGCTTTCAACTAATAAATTCCTTAGTAAAGATACGATTATAAATACGGGCCTAAAATATATAATATGTAAAAATCTAAATTGTCAACTGCAATTACATTAATCCTTTTTTAAATTGATTTAGAAAAAAACTGCGCATATTCTCTATTTCTCTCTCTTTCTCTCTCTTCTTCTCTTTCTCCTTTGCTCTTTTTTGGCATAATCTGTATATTGAGGGAAGGAAATCGTGCGCGAGTGCATATTTCATGCAAGTTTACGCGAGCATGTTCACGAATACGTCGGCGTGCTCACGGCGGATGCACAAAAACGAGAGCCTAGAGACACGGGGTTCTTCTCCCTCTCTCTCTCTCTCTTTCTTGTCGGTCAACGATTGCACCACGGCCGCAATTTGTTAAAGGTGGTTAAGGACGAGCGTTCTTGCACGTCCCTGTGCGCCCGCGGAGCTGCCTTGCCATTAAGATTCCTCGCGGATCACCGGAACTTCGGCTCCGTCTCTTCTTTTGCCATGGTTTGCAAACGCGCGTCGGGCGTGTACATACATCCCGGTACCTAGAGGATGCTCCTTGAAGGGCGATTATGCCCGAATTGGACTCCCTCCTTTTCCCCTCTTTTCACTCTCTTCTTCCCTCGATTCACCAAGCCAAGGTCGGGCATAATTCGAGCGCATTAGCGTCCAGTCTCGTTGAACAGTGATCGCTGAGAAATTTCGCGAACAGCAACGCCCCATTGACAATCAAGATTCCAAAATAATGCAAAAAATGTTAATTAAATATTTAATTGTTTAATAACAAATTTTGAATAGCTTTATTTCATAGATTATATATTTTTATAATTTGACATTAGAATTGTCAAGTGATAAAATATCTCAAAGTATATAAATATACAAGTATACAAGTGTACAAGTGTACAAGTGTACAAGTGTACAAGTGTACAAGTGTACAAGTGTACAAGTGTACAAGTGTACAAGTATACAAGTATACAAGTATACAAGTATACAAGTATACAAGTGTACAAGCATACAAGTATACAAGTATACAAGTACACAAACATACAAGTATACAAGTACACAAACATACAAGTATACAAGCATACAAGTATATAAGTAGACAGGTAGACAGATATACAAGTAGACAAAAAGACACGTAGACAAGGAGACAAGTAGACAAGTAGACAAATATACAAATATACAAATATACAAATATACAAATATACAAATATACAAATATACAAATATACAAAAATATTTCTGTTTATATCATCATTTACTATCATATATATTTTCCATTAAATCCAATTAACTTATTAATGAATCAAAATGATTTTATGAAATGCAGAATCGCGAAAAAGATATTGGAAACAAAGTTGGTACTTTCTGTTACAATGTAATCATGACAAAATTTATGTTTTCGACAATTATGCTTCATTAATCAACGTCTCTTTTCGGCGTAAATCCTTTCAATTCTTTCGATGCCAGGCGTCCCGCGTTAAACCGACGAGTAAAAATGCCTACAACGTAAGATGTTGTTTAAAGAGCGATTACATCGAGATTGGCTTGAAAGTTTCGGCGAATCAAGCTGAAAAGGATCAAAGAAAGATCGATCCTTCCAAAGTGTTGGATGCTCGAAGGAGAAACGTCGAGAAATTGAAATTTATGCGAGAGTTAAGCGTTATAAATCAAATTATACCTATGAAGAGAAAAAAAAATGACGATTGACGCTTTTGCGTTAACGCAAGTCGACGGAATTATGTTAGCGAGCCCACGCGATCGCCGTGATTAATCGTGTCATTCGTCTTCGTCATACGCGGCTAATGATAACATTATCATATTACGGGAAATTCAATTTATCGAATTGTAAGGTAGAATCGCGCCGATGGTAAAGTGTTAAGAGAAGATAAGGGGGCCGAGGGGGGAAGGGGAAGCACAAGAGATGCACGAGAGGATGATGAAGACTTCACGGGGGGCACACGGTCATTATCCGAGTCGATCTCTCGAAATCGTGCGAGAGTCCGACTAGAGCTGAATCAACAAAGATTACACGAAGAAAGAAAGTATAGTAGGATTACTTTTAAAGTCGTATAACATACAGAGTGTTCTAAAGTTTTCGCATATCTCTAAGAAGTGTTTTTAATCGATTTGAAATCGATTGATAAAAATTTCACGTTATTGAATTAAAGACTCTACGGATCATCTTGAACATTTAATATGAAAGTTTTACATAAAGCGAACAAAAATATTTTTTTTAGATATAGACTTTTATGAAATATGACCAATAAAACTTAAGTCTTTATTGAATAATTTCTCTCTTTCTCTTCTCTCTCTCTCTCTCTCTCTCTCTCTCTCTCTCTCTCTCTCTCTCTCTCTCTCTCTCTCTCTCTCTTTCTCTTTCTCTTTCGTATATAAATCTTAACACTTTTAACATAATTTTGAAGTATTTTATATATTTAAATATTATTTAATAATAATAAAAATAAATAAAATCAATAAATCAATAAAATCATTAAAAATAATTAAATCATTAATTATGCTGCCGTAATATTTGTCTTGTGAAAAAATGTTTAACAAAATTATTAGAATAAAATATTTTGTAAAATATTTTGCAGCATGATGAGTACAATCGGTAATAAAAAACGAGAAGAAACGAGAAAGTTCTTTGCTTAAATGTGTAAGACTAAAGTTTCGTTCGATATTTCGATATTAGAAATTACGGATACTCGAGAAAATATGTATTTTTTTTTTGTTATATCATTAATTTTATTATGCATGATATTTCACATCCGGATAAAAATATAGCGTGATACTAATCGCGCCTGACAATAATTAGCGGCGAGCCAAGTGCGGATAACGATAGCCGCATTGCAGCGTTCTAGCGCGTAACGCGCGCCGATAGCAACGGCTACATTACCGTTCCTGACAATTACAGATAAAGAGAGACGATAAGTGAAATTACCGAACGCACCGCTGGTACAACGGTGCGTTCGGCGCTTCATCGCTTCGCCAAAGTGCACTACAATTCTCTTAGAATTTAGAAATAAACTTGTAGCACTTTAGCAAAATATTCGAATCATCTTTACTCATCATTTTTTTTTAAATATATAAAATTCTCAATTATACGCGATATAGGATAAACACTTTATAATTATATCAATTCTTTTAAGTGAAGTCTCTTTACGCGCTCTTTTCCAGAAATACGTCGTTCAATCGTTCAATTCCGGACACCGGACGCCCTCCCCCCAAACCCTTCGACAAAATTCCTTACAAATCGCACGAGGTGTCACGCCATGAAACGATCGCGTTACAAGCGTCAGAGGGAATGGTTACAAACAAGCGGAGGAAGAAGGGTGACCGGGGAGCGGGGAAGGAGGTGGAAAGAAAGCAAGGGTGGAGGACGAGGAAACTTTTCCGAGGAGACCGGGGCCGCGTGACCATAAGCTCGCTCGCGGGCTGTCCGTCCGTCCGTCATGCCAAGCCCCAGTAGTTACCGTCACGCGGCCGACCCTGCAATCATCCCCCGTCGTCATTTCCCGGCCCGCGCTGCCCCCCCTTCTCCCCACCCCTTCTTCACCCTCCCCATCGCCGTCCCGGACAACCCCTGACTAATCCCGTTTCTCTTCGCACTGACGTATAGGTGAGCACGCGATGCACGACGTTTGCACCGAGCAGCACGTGGGAAACGTGAAGTGTGCATCTCTCCCTCCCTTATTCTCTCTCTCTCTCTCTCTCTCTCTCTCTCTCTCTTTCCTTCGTCACGTCGGAGTCGGGCAACCCTCGGTCTTCCTTCGTCACGGGCGTGCAGGGCGAAACATCAACGATCAAGCCAACCACCCTGAACGAACAAGCGGGGGAACGGCCACCCCTCGGTGGCGGTGGAGACGCGTGTAACTGCTGCGAGTCGGCCAAGTGTCGAATCGTTCGGGGGAGGGTGCACTCATTCTGGCAATGGCGTGCGGTGGATGCGTGCACGGGACAGCACGCATTCCATCGCGCCAGGGGCAACGAGGAGGAAAAGGGGATCGGTGAGGGTGGAGGGGGGGAGGGAGAGAGAAGGGGAGAGAAAATGCGGGGGCCACGACAACCGAATACGGGTCTTATGGATGTTTGTTGATGGCCCTTCGGCGCGTTATAATCCCCCCCCCCCCCCCGTCTTCCTCGTCGCCCTCCTCATCATAGTACTGATGGTGCAACGGCGCGGAAGCTCAGCGGAAGCCTCGATCGTCGGGATCAAGTGGCTTCTGGTGTTTGTCTAAGAATAATACCTCGTTCCGCGTTGAAATTTGTGTTGCGATTGTAACGCGATCGCGTATTTGAGGGGACGTCGGGGAGGAAAGTCGAGATCGAGAGGATAATCGAATAGGAGATTATATATATAGGGGATGGGACTTCCGTTTGAATCTGTTTCGATCAAAAATAATTGAAATTGCGGAATTTTTTTTTTTAAGAGCTCTTGGTGTAATGAATTAGAGTCGCTTCTTTAGAAGATGTCACATTGAAAGAAATTTAGAAAGATCGTTAAAACAATGAGCGACAGATTATATCCAATATAATTTTTGAAATGCTTTTGTTTCTTTTGTGATGTTTCTTTTTGACGTGAATGTACAAGTTATCGATCGTTTTGCGGTTGGAACTCGCTAGACGCACTCGAGCTGATCAGCAGTCACATCTTCTCGCTTTGCTTCAACAAGTGGTCGTACATATCGATCACGAGAGTGCATTTCCACGCTCGATCGACCGGCCAATCGACTATATTTCTTCAAGTTTCAAGCTCTCTCCCGCAAACGAATTTTAGTTTCTGTAGCAAGGCGCACACGAAAATGTTGATAAACGCCGGTCGAATCGAAGGAAACCGGTAAAGGTAAAAGAAGATATTTGTGGGTCGATCGACCGAGGGAGAGCAGGAAGATATATATAAGAGAAAGAACGAAGAGAAAAGAGAGCGATGCCGGGAGGAGGAGAAGGAGGTAAAGGGGGCTTCTTCGCGCGGGACCCCTGCCGAGCAGTTTTGTACCCAGAAGAGGGCCCCGCGTCCGAAAAGGGGAACCCCCGTAGTGATAATTAGGGGGCCAAGCGAGTGTTTCTGGCCCCGGTGAGGGTCCTTGAAGTTTTGCCGCCACGACCTCGAAAAAAGGAGCGGCGGATCGCCAGTCATCGTGTTTCACCACCGACTAGTCTACCCGCCAGTCTTGCCTCTCTCTCCCCCCCTCCCCCCTCCGCCTTCTCGCAGCATAACCTCCTTCTACATATGTATATATATATATCGGGGGTGGAACCGACGCGCGAACATCAATTTTTCAGAGTCTCGTCCGACGTGTATGCCCCCTTCCCTCTCCTCTCTCTTTCTCCTCCTCCTCCTTCGAGAGATCTTTCATCCATGGGATTTCCTAGGTCATGGCTCTGTCATCTGGTACCCGACGCGCCGACGATCGTTCTCTCCTCCTTCTTTCCTTTCTCCCCCGCATCTAAACGCGAGCCTGGATCGATCGCTAGGTCGGACCCTTCGATCACGGTGCTTTCCGCGCCTTTGGGTCCGGCACACGCCGCGAACGGCTACCCTTCTTTCCTCCGGGCGAGCCATCTGTCCCCGGTCAACCGAGAGATCGAGACATTGCGACGATTTCAACAGCCGTTATATATATATATATATATATATGATATAAATATAGTTATACAAAGTAAATAATATGTGTATGAAAAGAATACAGTATTAATATATTAATATATGAAAAATTAATATAATGTATAAGATGGGTTCGAAATTGTAATACGACTGCGGCAAAAGAGGAAACAACAATTTTTCACGAACAGAAAAATTAAAGATATTAAATGAAATTTTTTTTTCGCACGACGTTTCGATTTCGAAAAAAATTAAAAAATTAATATATATATCCAAAAAAAACAATTATATACACAACAACAAACAACTATAAATAAATATATGTTTAAAATTATAAAAATGTATACATATGTGTATCAAAATAAATAGACAATAAAAATTGTTATCTCTCTGCTTTTTAGATTTTTACGTTTAAATATTGATTTCCAACATAAGTATCGATCATGCGACATTATAAGTATTACGTGAAACATTTTTATGTATGTATACATCAATGTAATGTGGT
>JBCEZX010000014.1:6170211-6184451 GCA_039654345.1 Cataglyphis cursor
CATAACCCGAATTTATTTTTTTAATTTTTCAAACAGTATAAACGTAAGAAACATGTTTTCTTTTTAATTTTGACAATATTTTACTACTATTGTACATCCAGAACATCCTTAAGTAAAAAAAAAAAAAAAAACGAACGTTTTCATCAATCTTATGCGTCAACAATCATTTCTTTATCAACAATTTATTTCTACACGAATTTTATATATTATATAGTATATGTATAAATATGTGTGTTTCTTTTAATATATAACAATCTTACTTCTTTAAAAAATAAAAAAATTCATATAGATAGAAAAATCTTCGTTTCTAATATAAATTTAATTTCAAATATTTTTTGATACAAAATTAATAAAGATCTGGTCGAACTTAATAACTGAACTTGTCAATTGAAACTGAACAATTCACATCAAAGCGACAGCGAATCGATCGAAGTCCGCACCGAGATCAGTCCAACGGCTTCCTCGAAAAGAATTTTTTCGGAGAAGAACTTGAAGAGAAGGGAAACGCGTATCACGTTGTTTGGACGATCGAAGGGGATGTGGGTCCCGGGGGTTAATTCAAAGTTCTGTCGCGTTAATTCGAGCTTATGACAGCGCCCACGGTAAGCAGGGCGTGATTTGTAAGGCCTCCTTGCATAATGATAACGGACGAGGGGGGAAGGGGAGGGAGGGACTCGTTTTACGACACGTGCGCGGACACGTGAGCGAGTCGCCGAAGCGCGTTGGACTGTGACACGGCCCTCGGCGGCCCTTAGCCCTGGAACCACCACCCCTTGGGAACCCCTCTTCATCGTCCTGTTCTACATATCTCCTCGAACGGGTAGATATTCATCGGTGAATGTATAGCCGGTATTATATCGATGGTACAGATAAAGTTTATGCCGCAGTTTGCGCCGTCGTGAAAATATCTGAAGATTATTTGAAGGATCCAAACGATTTAAACGTGAAATAGTTTTTAGACAAAAGCTCTTTGCCTTGGAATCTGCACGCAGAAATATGAGAAATATATAGGGTGTTCCAGATCAGGTCAATGAAACTTTGGGTCTTATAGGAAATTGATTTTGGAATAAAAAAATTCCTATAAATATAGCTTTGGAAATATTTCGTTAAAACGTTATAGCTAATAAATTTCGAAAAATCACGTTTTTGATGATTTAAAAAAAATAATTTTAAAACTCTATTTATTTGAAAAAAAAAACAAAATAAATCTGGATATGGAAATGGATAATTAAATAGTAAATTAAATTATTAATTTCATTTAATTCTGATATAAGGCGTTTAAAAGAAAATAAGCTCAAAATAATAAAAAAAAATTTTTAAAAACCTTTTCATGGTCTTTGTGTAAATACTATATTTGTAGTGCAAACTCAAAAATGTTCTTATTAAATTTTTATCATAACTTATTACTTACAGAGAGTTTATTAACTATAACTTTTTAACGAAGCGTTTCCGGATCCTATGTTTATATAAACTTTTTTTATTTTAAATTCAATTTCCTATAAAATTCTGAAGTTTTATTGACCTAAGTTGGAACATCCTGTATATCAAATATTTATCAATGTAGAAAAAAAATATTTTAAGATATTAGAGTAAAAATTTAAGAAAAACATAGATCTTCTGTTAATTATTTATATAATTTGATCTGTTAAATTAAATAATTTTATACATATGACGAATAATATTTCTCATGTACATATGAATTAGTTTGATAAGCTAAATTGTGCAACTAGACTAGAAAAAAATATGCATTTTTTTAGAAAAAAATTACTGCATATATTAAATATATCTTGAATAATATCTTAAATATTAAATATAATATCTTAAAACATTCTTTTTAATAAAATGATAAAAATATTCGATATTATATATTTTTTAGATTTCTGCATGCAAATTTTTATTTCAAAGTGAAAGGTTCTTATCTAAAAATTATTTTATGCCTCGTTCCTTTTTATATGTAATTCTAAATTATATTATATATATATAATTAAATAAAATTCGATATAAAATTAAATATATTCAATAATACAAGAAGACTTCGTTTATTATTCATTTTTGTATAATAATTCAAGCTTCAAAATTACTGTTTATCCGCATATGACGATTAATAAATATCCGGCAGATAATCACGGCAGGATTCTGTCTGGGATTTGATAAGATTTTTATCCTTTTAACGCGATAACATGTGCACAAGAATGTCGTGCGCTCTCGTTTTCTTATCCCCGCATGAACGAAGGTAATAGGAGGATACATAAGGATCGGGAGGGGGTCGCGACCCCCCGGGGACGGTTTGTCCCTGCAAAACTCCCGCGGGACTCCGTGGCTTCCCGGGGCACGGAGGCGGACCGCGCATCTGTCGAATCTCCCGGGAGATATCCCGGAGGAGACGAACTCCGTCGCAGAGTACACATATTACACGGGAGAACGACGCCTCCGTCAACGTCGTTACATTGCGCGTTACATCGCGTCCGCGCGCGTGTGGTAACTATCCGGGTAAATTACACGCCAAACTCTTGCCACATGGACAGTTCGATGATACAAAAGGGGTCACGTCGAATTCTCCGGGGCGAGCCGAGCGCTTTTAATGTTAAATTATTTCGCAGATGTAATCTATGCTTTCTTGTTAAAGAGAGAGAAATGTCTACTTTATAATAATTAAGAATCATGCTATTTCATCAAACATTATTTATTATATTTTTCTTTCTTTTTAATCTTTTATAAATTTTATAGCATTCGATTTATATAATTTTTTTATCTATCAAATATCTTTGAGAAAAAACTCTCTTTATAAATTATATAAATTTAAAGCCCACATTTTATTAAAAATATTTGAATACATTGGATCAAAAGAAAATTAAATTAAATTATTATGTCCTTTTAAAGAAAGAAGAAACATAAGAACAGTAACATAGATTTGATGAAATAATATTTCAATTTTAATATTTTTTAATTATTATAACAAAAAGAAAACATTTTTCTAATATCAGGAAGAAAATTTTCGATCATTTAAAACAGACAAAATTTCAAGTCATGGGCTTTTAAAGAAATTTTTGTCAATGCTACTGTTTTAGAGAGAGAGAGAGAAAGAAATATCTCTCTTATAATAATAAAGAATCATAATTTCATCAAACATTAGTTGCCATTTTTGCTTTTTTTTAATTTTTTAAAGATTTTATAGCATTTGATTTATATATTTTATTTTTTTTAAATATCTATTACAGTCAAACATCTTTAATAAAATATCTCAAGTCTGATGAAACTTTAGCATTTTATAGGAAATTAAATTTAGAGCAAAAAAGTTTCCATAAACATATATTCAAAAACGCTTTGTTAAAAAGTTACAATTAATAAATTTCGAAAAATTAAAATTTTTTAAATAATATTTTAAAAATAACTTTAAAATTCCTCATTAAAAAAACCAAATAAATCTGATGGATAATTAAATAATAAATTAATACATTGCAAATGCAAACATAAAAATGTCTTAATTAAATTTTAATTATAACTAATTACTTACAGAGAGTTTATTAGCTATAACTTTTAACGAAGCATACATTTCCGGGCCTATATTTATAGAAACTTTTTTGTTCCAAATTCAATTTCCTCTAAAACCTTAAAGTTTTATTGACTTGATCTGGAACATCCTGTATAATAATTTAGAGCTCACTTTTTATTAAAGAAAATTTGAAATGAATTAATTAAAAAAAAAAAAAAAATTTGATACAACAAATAAAGTTTCAAATCGTAGATCTTTAACGAAATTCCTGTCAACACTGTTGTTTTAAACCTCGTTAGCGCGCATGTGTAGCCGTAAACTACGACGCGGGGCCGCCAATTGTATGTGCACACACTTAGTAGATGCACTTGCGACAAGCGCCGGGAGTATAGGAGCCGCTTGTATATACGCGGTGTACGCCAAATACATATGGGGATACGTACACGCGGCGGCATCGTTGACGGCCCCGGAGGGGCCGTGTCGAGGATGCGAGGCGGCGAAGGATGTTTCTCGCTCGACCCCCGGGGGCGCAGAAACACATCAAAATCGAATTCACCAGATGTCCAGGACCTGCACCCTCCTCTCTTTTCCTTTTCTCAGGGCAACCGACGCCCGGGATCCTAGCTAACGACGTCGGGGCGACGCCGGTCGCAGATGCGTTTACGGCCCTCGATTTGGGAAGGAGAAGGATTCGGACTCGCCACCTGACTCGTCCCTCTTCATCATGAATCTTTCTCTTGCAAGAAAAAGAACAAAAAAAGAAGGATAAAAATTGGTGATAAAATTGATGGTAGCCACAATAGTGATTTATCTAATTAGTGGCGTAATTAATGATTATTTTAATAATTGAAAAATATTTGATGAAAGAATTTTAAGAAATATATTTCAGGAAAAAATTAGAAATAATTTTAAATATTTAATTTTTTTAATATTACTACACACGAAATGTTTTTGATATATTTCTCTCTCGCTGCCTCTCTCCCTCTCTCTTAAAATTACTGTTCATATTACATATTTAAATATATATTATTTCATAAATATATATATTTAAATATTTATTTATTATTTTAACTACATATATATAACAAATATGTTGAAATATTTAAAATAGTTAAAATAATTTTAAAAAAGAATGATTTAATTAAAATTTCATGACGTAATTTTTGTAATTTTATTGATTTAATATCAATATAATTTTTATCAGAGAGATAACACAATTATTGTAAAAATTATTTCTAAATCGAAAAGAAAATAAAGAACGTTAGAATGCGAGTGTCGTATATTTAATGAAATTTCAACAACGGATTTGCAGACGCGGTACGTTGGCGTTGTTATTTGCAATTCCGTTACGTCATCATACGCGACGAGTGTGTAACTGCTTTTCGCTTTGAATTTTTCCTGCGCACGTCATTCCAGTATTTAGCCGGATTGCCTTTTGAATAAGTCCAACGCGCTTTTTGACGCGCGAAAAAAGCATCCGTTGCGAACAGGCCGACACGCGGCTGTTACGCATTTAACATAGCAGTAACTGCGTGCTGTAACGTTATGTGGCACACTTGATTGGCGGCATATAAACGCGACAACTGCACACGAAAGCTGCCCAAAGCGTATGTAAAAATATAATGGAAAACCTGACATAATTTATAAACTACGTACCTCGAAAATTGATTTTAGTTTTTAAATATTATTAAATTATCATAAGCGCGCAAGCATTTTCTCACCCTTCTACCTGTCATCGTGGTTCAAATATATTTATCAATCTCGTCTTTTCGAGAAAAAATGAATCGTTTGTTAATTAATATCGTTGATTATCTCGCTGTGACAGTTAATATTTCTTTTTTTCGTTCAGTTAAAGAAACAATTTAATTACGAGCTACTAACGGACTGTCTCCGACTTTCTCGATTCTCTAAATGTACTAGCGTACCACTGTATCGAATCACGTGGTCAGGTATCGCGTCGCTGCTCATTAGAATAATGTCACTGAAATCGACTTGACGACAGTGACAAGTTGAACGACGTCCGTCGACGTCAATAAGTACAGAAATCGAAGATAGCGTGATACGTGTTTATAAAAACGTAAATAGTCACTTACCTCATTAGCTTCCGTCGTCAAGGGTGCACTTGCCGATCGCTATCTATATCCGATGATTACACACGTACACATTTTTTATTAGGGTAAAGCGAAGGATTTTAATGCGATCTTGACCGATTTTAATCTTGCCGACAATTTAGTCGATTGTCAAGAATTTATGAGATGTTTTTGTAAAGACCAATTATTCAATGAAAATAATATAAAATTAATCCCTTGTAATTTAAATCAATTTTTGCGGTCAATTTTTTGAATTTAAATTTGTACGTAATTCAATTTAAATAAATTTTAATTTTATTACGTAAATTTTAATTTTATTTTTATTATTATTATTTAATTTTATTAATTTTATTACTACATGAAGAATCCTTGGAAAAATGACGACACGTTAAATTGTCAACGCGATCGAATATGTATCTGTTCTCCATTTTTTGACATCCAGCTGAGAAACGTCAAACGATGAATTAGAAGGAAATAAAGAAAACGCACGCATACGGAAATACGAGGTGGTTTATTATAATAATATTTATAATCGTTATGCGTCGCGGCGGCGCATCTCTTTCTCGATCTGCCTTACTCGGTGTTATTGTGTGCGTGTGTTTGTGTGTTATGTCACGATACACATATATATATATCTTATTTCCGGTGTGGCGTTTCACGAGTAAGTCTAGCGCAAATCGGCTCGCGCGCATTTTCAGCAAAGAGAGAGGAGGACAGAGAGTGTTTCTGTGTGTTCCTTTTTTTTTTTTTCCTCGTGTGTGTATTTACATCGATCTCGCCGCCTTAACAGATACAAAAAAAATTACACGTTTCCTATTTATATTTATACTTTAATGATAATATTAGTACAGCGTGTGTCCAAGTGTGTCCGCGTGTGTCTGTGTGTGTGTGTACGAGTCGCGTGTATGCGTGTATGTGTGCGTGTGTCTAGCGATTCACGTTTTTGTCTCAGGTGTACAACAGCAGTTATCTACAGGGTGTTTCCAAAAAAAAAAAAAAAAAAAAAAAATAATCAACAGGGAGGGTACAATATTACACGATAGGGACCTTCGAAATTTTATACACAATAATAATATAATAATTAATAATAATAATAATAATATTAATAATAAGGAAAATAGTAACATCGACGATTGCGGCGCCGAGATGCGTAATAATAATAAAGATAATAGCGTCGACTGAACAATTAACGCTTCGCTCGCGCGTGTCTGTATCTTACAGAAAGTGTCGACGAAGGATCGATAGGAGATCTCTCGATCGAGTCAATTGTAAAAAGAGATGGAGGGTGGGGGGGGGGGCGAGGAGGAGGAGGAGGCAAAGAAAATGAAAAGGAGGAAAGAATTACGGAAAAAGGAAGGAAAAGCAACGAAGCGCCGGAGCCTTCCGTCGCCCTCAACGACGCGAGAGAATTCGCGTCTCGCGATCCCCATCTCGCTCTTCTTCTTCTTCTTTTTCTTTTCAGGCGCGCGGGCGGAATTATTATTATTATTATTATAAGGGACACGTTATAATTAAAACTCGTACTACCAGGCCAGCCCTTCGCTCTGCATCTGGTGCGGCTCCAGGAATCCGCCGGCCGCGACCCCGCCACCGCCGCCGCCGCCGCCGCCGCCTCCTGGCCCGCCGCCGTTCCCGCCGCTGCTCGGATTACCCTGCGCACCACCTGGGAAACACACAAGCGAACACACACATGCGGCGTCGATGCCAATTAAGATTTAAATCCCGCGACGCGATGGGACGCGACGCGACGCGACGCAACGGGTCAGCCCCCCGGCAAGCCGGTGACCGGAAGTGCCGCGAAAGTCGCGGCGAGACAATCCGCCGCCGGCGGATTTATAAATATTAATATACGATCCCCGCGCGATAAAATCGTGTTGCGTTTAATATTTCTTACATAAATTCTCCATAAACCACCTCTCTGACAATATAATTGCTCGACTTTCCTTTTCGACCTTATTTATTCCAGATTTGTCGTATCTCTCGTGCCCACAAAGGCAGGGAATACGGAAAGTCTTGGTCAGCTCAAACATTCGAGTTTCAGACAGCACACAATATTTATAAAATATGTACAAAATATTTATAATAATTATTTAAATATTCTATGAATGTATATATCAAAATATTTTATAAATATTTTTCAAAAAAAAAAAAAAAAAAAAATGAAAATAAATATTTATCAAAATACTTTATAAATATTTTTGTAATCTTAGATTTAATAGATCATAAAGATTTATTATAAATATAATTAAAATATTTATAAAAATATTGAGAAATATTTTTCTCAACATTATATAAAATATTTAGTCTATATTTTAATATGTAAAAAAAAAGTTTTTATAATTTCTTCTCTTAATGTATACAAAATATGTAAAATATTCATATAATATTTCATATAATAAATAGTAAAAAATATTTATGAATTTATTTTTTTTAATAATACATGTACCTATGTGTGTGTCTGTTACATATACAGGATGTTTCAGATCAGGACAATAAAATTTCAAGATCTTACAGGATATTGAATATAGGAAGAACAAAGTTCATATAAACCTAGATCCGGAAACACTTCGATAAAAAGTTATATCGATAAAAGTTATATAATAAACTTCAAAAAATCAGTTTTATGATTTTTAAAAATAACTTCGAAAATTAACCATTCATTTATTTGAAAAAAGAAATAAAATCTGATAGGTAATTAAATAAAAAACTAACTAAATTAAATTACACTAATTTTATTTAATACTAATGAAGGTGTTCAAGAGAAAATAAGCTCAAAACAATTTAACGAAAAAAGCAGAAACTTGAAAAAACCACTTTTCGATGGTCTTTGTGTAAACTACATTTATACTACAAACAATGCAAGTACAAACAAAAATATTTTTATTAAATTTTGGTCATAACTACTTAGAGAGTTTATTACAGAGAGTTATAACTTTTTGATAAAGAGTTTCCAGGTGTAAACTATATTTATAGGAACATTTTTGTTTCAAATTCAATTTCCTATAAAACTTTGAAGTTTCATTGATTTGAAACATTTTGTATATAATATATATGTATCTATATATTTTTTTTTACAAAAAATAGTGATAGAAAAAATTGAAAAATTTTCATTTAATAAAAATTTGTGCTACAAAATTTTTCTATGTAAGAAATATTAGACAAACATCCACATCCTTTGGACTAAGAAGTTTTCAAGCTCGAATCTGAGCTCACAGAAGCCACGTTAAAGCGTTAAACATCTCGCCTTATGAATATTATGGTTATTAATGCCATTATCGTGCTAACTATATTTTCTTCAACGATTTAATGATATACGCGATTTGATTGATACGTCGGTGACAGGCGAATAAGGCACGTATATAAAGATCTGACGCAAGTTGGGAAAATGTAGTTTTAAAATTGGACGTATCGCTAAAGGTCACGCCGTGATTGTCAGATCTCAATTATCCGTACGACGGGTTTCGAAGGAAATGACATTCACACCACGCCGTACTTTGTTGCAGAAAATTCAACTTGTTACGAAGTTAGAAATCCCTCGCACGCGTATCCTTCGTGCACGAAACGTAACATCGAGCGACTGTGCGAATAATAGCGCGATGCGATATAATATAAAAAAATGATACCGCGTGCGAAAGGTTAACGGCAACGTGTAATTTTCGTTTCAACGTGAAACAGTTGAATGGCGTGAAACAGTTTCGATTCGATACCGCGGGACTAAAGCGTTTCTAATTAACACGACACGGCATGGTCGATCTAACAAAGATGTGCATAATAAATCGTCACGAAACAAACGAACGGCTTTGAATATTGTACAATCTCTCTTTTCCGGCAATTAATTTATTCGAAATTAAGGAAGATTGAATAAAAAAGAAATTAATTAGAACGAATATTAACATAAAAATTTAACAGTCTTTATTCAAATCTTGTAAAAAAAAATTCTCTGAAAATTCCCTGATCTTTCAGATAATTTTGTTCAAAATTCAGAATAACGAGAATATTTAAAGATTTTTTTCAGTGCAATTTCCTATAAAATAAGTTTTTTATTGGATGCATTTTTTAATGTTTTACATTCAGACGAAGGAAAAACACAAATCCATTTAAGTTACATGTGTTAGATTTATTTATAAATGTATTGGAAAAAAAAAACTAAATAGTTTTCGTTAAAATAAAAATTTTTAACTTGCATAATCTTTTTCATTTTTTATAATTAAAAATTAAAATAAAAAATATGCATACTTAATATTTTGATATATAAACAAAAATAAAAAGATGTCTAATTGAAATATATTTTAAACTCATAATTCATAACTTGACTTATTGGCAGATTGTTTACTGCTTGCAATATTAAAAAAATTTTTTTTTTAATTCCCTGAGTTCTAATAAAATGAGAATTTTCTAATTTTTCTAGGTACAAAAAAAAAATCTTCGAAAATTCCAGGTTTTCATGTTTTTCTCAAGAAGTGGGCAGTCTGTTAATTGCATCTAGAAAGAGCTAATATACAGAGTGTCCCAAAATTAGACCGACAAACTTCAGATCTTATAAAAGACATTAAAACAAGCCAGTTTTGTCAAAAAAATATTAATATTTCTGTTTAGAAAAATTACGATCGACAATTTAAAGAAATGACTCGCGCGCGATTATCATTTTTTCCTATAAAAACATTTCAATTTTCTTAAAGCGCTACGCAAATTAATGGCAAAAGAATAACGCTAATATCGGTGCGAGAGCGCAAACATAAAGTTTCGCTCGAGGGCAGACTCGGCACGATTGAGGTAGATCGGCGGTCGCGATTCGGTCGGTTTTTCGGCGGTAATGGCTTCGGCGGGGCAATATTTCCCTCTCTTACCTGAAGGTGCCAGGAACTCTCCGGGACTGCCGCCGGTGGGCGCAGGGGGCCCCTGACCGGGGGGCCCCGTGAGAAATTCCGGAGGGCCGCCCCCCGCGCCCGGAGGTGGGTACTCCCCTGCCACCGCGACTGCCGCTGCCATGCCCGCTAAACTGGCCGGGTCCAGGCCTGTCAGAAACAGATTACGTACTGCTCTCAGAGAGGATCGTATCCGCCCGGCCATCTCCGAAACCGGCTGTCATAATTATCGCGGGGGCCCTACCTACTTGATTCAGGGCTTTATTATAATTACGCGAGATTTTCGGAGACTAGACTATCAGGCTCCGATCGTTTTTGCTCCCAAGTCGAGTCGATAATAAATACGTGATATAAAAAATTAAACTGCGTTAAATATTTTTGAAGCTCTCGCGACTTCTTTTCTGCTTCAAACGCAAAACTAGAATCTATTGTTATCCTTGAGTGTAAAAAAAAAAAAAAAAAAAAAATGCTGACAATAATAATAGTAAACAATCGAGTCGATAGACGCAGTGTCACCCCCGCAAATTAGGTTTGAGCGGGACTTACATTATTTATCCGCGATGAAAATGGAGCGAGATAGAGGGGGCTTTACCTGGATTTCCCGTGCCGGCGAAGTGCGGCCCGTGCGGATGCGGGGGCGGATGCGCGCCGAAGAACTCGTGATGGAAGGCCACCGGACCGCCGTAACCGAATTCGAATTTGTCGGGGCCGAAGTACGGGAAACCGGGTGGCGGGCCGTCCTCGCCGCCGAGGGCGCCCGGGTTCAGATTCAGCGGGAAGCCGCGCATCTTGCGCGAGCCACCGAAGAAGGGGTTCCTGCCCATCGACGTCAGCTGCTTCAGCCTGCGCTCCTTACTTCTCTTGTTCTGGAACCAGACCTAGAACCCCAGCAAGGCCGAATTTAATCGCTGAATTATTTAACGACGACGATCGGTCTCTCTCCTCTTCTCTCCGTCATCTCTCTCTCTCTCTCTCTCTCTCTCTCTATCAATTTTCGTATATCCGTCTTGTAATTACGGATCTTGTTCAAATATATATTAAAATATTACTTTAATATTTTAGAGTATCTATGCTTATTTACATTTTGATTTTTCTTCCCTATTGGTGTTATTAAATTATAAATGTATACCATCCTCTTTTCGATTATATTGTAGACACCCAGTATATTTTGAGCTACTTTATTTTATATTTTGTTTCTTTCCTCTGTATTTTAGGACACACAAAAATCATGGCAAACAATTTTTTTATCGGCGGCAAAAATTTTAGCGGTGACACTGTCGCGAAATTATTTCGCGGTAAATAATATGGCGTTACCACATGCCAAGCAAATTATTCTCTGGCAAATGATTTGTCGGCGCATTCTTTTCCATGTTATTGGCGATAGTGTATAATATTTTCGAGCATAGCTATTAACGGCAATTTAGACGGCGGCTGCATAAAAACATCATATTTCCTTCGTGCCGATAGTAAAAACCATCATTATAATCATTTTTTGATATCGAATCTTTCGTTTCGATATTAATAATGATTCTATTTGTAAGAATAACAAATTAAGAATCATACAACGAAGTATTTAATAACAAGTATTACAAAATTAAGAAAACAAATTATAACTAAATTTTATTATAAATTATTTCATTATAAATTTTGTTATATAAATTTTATCACAAATTTTGTTATATTTTTTTTATTTTTTTTTTATAAACATTGTGTATTTATTATCAAATAAAAATAATTTAAATATTGACTCTAAATTGATTTCCAAAATTCAATTTAAAAATTTGAAAATCTTTTATTCCGAGGATAATAAAAAATAATTTTTTTTTATTTGTTTCAATATTAATTCTTTCTATAAAAATAAAAAATTTTGTGATATCATTAACATATGATATTATCGCCAAATGTCACCATTTGACATATCCATATTACGTTAAATTAACACAAAAATTTGTATGGATCGTGACATGCGATATATATATTAAATTAAGCCAAATTTCCAACAATCCACAAAAGACGTGAGACGCTAGGGAGAAACTTCCTCCTACCTGTATGACTCTCATGGGCAGACCGGTCTCCTTCGCCAACTGTTCCCTGATGTGTCTGGTGGGCTTCGGGGTCGACGAGAAGGCCGTCTTCAGGATCTCCAATTGTTTCGCCTTTATGGTGGTCCGCGGGCCACGTCGCTTCGAGCCGGCGCCGCCGTCGCCGCTGCCACCGCCGGCGCCGCCGTCCGGGCTCTTGTTCTCTGTTTGGCTGTCCCTCGTCTCGGGATCGCCGTCCAGGGAACCTTCAACCGATCAAAAGCCGAGCTGCCACATCACTATCGTATGACCACCGTCACCGTCATCATCACCACTTGGGGCTTGTAAAATTCGCCGAATCGCTACGAAGTCGAAGCGCCAGCAAAGTCAACCCTATTGCGACAGTCTATATCTGTCACGATAGTGTTTTGTCGATTTTAAATACAATGCTAATTCTCGAAAAGATGAAAATATGATATTTTCCGAGAGATAACTCAGTTCGCTTTCTGTCTGAAACCCTTGAATCCTCTTACAAACTAACACAACACCATATATGTACATAACAAGAATTAATAAATGTAAAAAAATTGCTGGATCTGTTTTCTAGATTGTAATAATATTTTAATTGTAGATTAAATATAGATAAAACAACAAGATTGATTTTGATGAGAAAATTTTATATAAACTTAAATTTTTACGAAATAATCTTAAGTAAAAATAACTTGTGAAAGCTTTAAAAAAATTTAAATAATAATTTTTTCCTATTCTCAGATCCTAGCTTTTTAATAGCTGCCAAGCTATTTTTATATAATTTATGCAATTTATAAAGGCAGTAAAAGGTGTCGGCGTCTGATGGGGAAAAGGTTGACACAATATTTTCAACGTTACATCGCACGTTCGTTACACACGGTCGTCGATATAGCGATGGGATAGTCGCTTTCTTAATCCTAAACTATGCGTATCCGCTGACGCGTGACTTGTCGGTAATCCTGAAATAACTTGTCATCTCGAGACACCAGTCATCATTGCATTACGGGAGTTTCTAAGTAACGCCCGTCGAGTTGCGATCTCTCGTATACAGCATTTGTTATTAAAAAAAAAAAAAAAAGGATTATCGATCAGAAAATTTGTCGTATATACACGCGTATCTACACCGGGTGTCTTTATCATATGAATATTATAAGTTAAAAAAATAATATTTTAATATCAAGGCGGCAGTAATTTTTGACGTTAAAAGAATCTTAAAAAAATTATTTAAAAAGTTACTAAAAAAATTTAGTACCGAGATCTATTTCTCTCCATTAATTTTTTTTATGAATTTTATATCACAATTTCTCGATCTATTTAATTGTTATCAATAGATTAAAAATTAAGATCAATAAATTAATAAATACAGAAAAATATGGCAATTTTTATTCGAAATTATAATAATAGTTTAGAGAAAATAATAAATATCTGGAAAAAATCTAGAGAAATATCTAGAGAAAATAATAAATATCTAAAGAAAATTATAAAATTAAAAATTAAAATCAATAAATTAATAAATACAGAAAGAATAGTGATTTGTTTTCTAGATTATAGTAATATTTAGAGAAAATAATAAATATCTGGAGAAAAATCTAGAGAAAATAATAAATATCTAGAAAAAAATAATAAAAATTTCAATAATATTATATATTATATTATATTAATTAATAATATAATATAATATATTATTATATATTATATTATATTATTAATTAATATTATATATTATAAATTATTTAATATT
>JBCEZX010000014.1:6198620-6227014 GCA_039654345.1 Cataglyphis cursor
TTTTTATATGAATAGAATATCATTAAAGGATGATTGGTATTGAATTTGATGAGAATTGATAAAAGGGTTTATTTTTTTATAAAATTTTGAATTTTTCAATAAATGTCCGTGCACGCTCTAACTTCCACAAATTTTGAGATATCGGGTTAAATATTTTTTGAAGAGTACATTTTTTATGAAATTTTGAATTTTTCTAAAAAAATTACTGATATTATAAAGGGAGGAGAATAAAATTATGAAGAAGCAATGTGCAAATTTCCAAGTTTTTCCTTTTTTTTAATGGAAAATGTTCATTCGATCTTAATGAGTTTTCTCGTGATTCGTTTCAATATTAATTATGATCGCGCCGCCGCGTCTCGCGCAACCGGTAATTCGACACCATCGCCATTTAACAGATGGATAGATCTCAAGCACGCGTGACACCATTGACGGATCAATAATTATTCATCACTCTCAGTCGCACCCTAAAGAACTAACGCAACGCGCAGCTTCTTTTTAACCGTGCGTATATACCCGTTTTGCATACCGCGAGAGCGCGTTTCCCACCGCAGCCTTTACCGCCTCTGAAATATTTTACGTCCCGCGGTTGACGTGCACCTCGCGAAAAAGGAGAAAGAGAGAGAGAGAGAGAGAGAGAAAGAGAAAAAAGAGAAAGAAAGAGAGAGAGAGAGAGAGGGGGGGGGGGAGAAAGTCGTAGACGGAAAACGCGTCGCGTACCTCAAAGAGGCAGCTCTCTCTTTCTCCTGTCTAGGTGGAGCCCGGTCGCTCGCGCACCGTCGGTGAATATCAAAGGTTGTGCTGCACGTGTCTGCAACATTGTATTCGCGTATTTGCGCCGCGAATTGCCCACGTCGGGGTTTCATCGTCCATCGCGTGCTCGAGCTCTCCAACTCTCTCTCCTCTCGTGGGGACCGGGATCTCTCATAAGAGTAGACACTTCTCGAAATTACTTCTCGCAAAAATTTACTGCACGCGTATGTATGTGTACGCTGTTGGAAAATTTGTGTTTTCTTGTTAAAAAATATGACGGGTAAAAATTTTGCGTTTAGATATTTAACACATTTATGTGTTAATTTAATATATTAATTGAACTCAAATGTTAAATTATTAGAACAACTGAAAAAAGTGTAAAAATAATACAATGTGCATATATTTTCAGTTTTACACAACAAATATATTTCATATTATTAGTGACAGGATTTATCTGTCAAAATTTATGGAAAAAAATGTTGATTTTATTTCACAATAGGAATGAGAGTGACTACAGATCGCCAATAACTTTTTTTCCAAAAAGTTAATTTTAAAAATATGTTGATTTTTCACACGATATTTATTTCAAATTATTATAAAATTTGAATTCATTTTATATGCAAATATTAACATAGTGTTAATATCACTATTTAATAGCCATATTATGTTTAATTAACAGAAAAATTTATGTAGATTGTTTGAAACGTGCGATAAATGTCAAATTTAAGCCAAATTTTTCAATGTGCATAAATATGTATACATATACATATAATTTAATAATAATTATAATATTAATAATTTTAAAAAATAATAATATAAATGTGCTCCAGGTCAGGTCAATAAAATTTTAGAATCTTATAGGAAATTGAATTTGAAAAAAAAAAAAATTTCCATAAACGTGAGTCCAGAAAGAATTTGTTAAAAAATTATAACTTATTAAATTTTTATTGTAACTAATTATTTACAGAGAGATTAACTATAACTTTTTAACGAAGCATTTCCAGATCTATGTTTACGGAACTTTTTTGTTCCAAATTCAGTTTCTTATAAATCCCTGAAGTTTCATTGATCTTGCTCGAAACACTCTGCATATGAAATATGAAAAATGTTTAATTTTAATAAATACTTTAAATTTCTTTAAGCATCAAAGATATTAAATTTATATATCAACTATACAAACAGAAAATATAAATAGAAATATTCTTGAAATCAGTTTCTTAGAAAATGTAGGGAAAAATCATCTTAAAATATGTGAATAATGACAACCGTGAAAAAAAAGCAACGAATGATTGCCGTTATCGGCATGCCGTTTTGCAACGCAAGTATCGTACGGCTCACATCGTTCTGTAGAAAACAACAGTATGCAAAGAATCGTTCATTATCATCGTCGTTACATAATTATTTTCGCGTCGTACGTTTCACGAACCGCATTCCCGCTGGGACCAGTCATCGCGACACCGAGCGATCGACAAGTATCGATCATCAGTAAATCACCATTCGATCAAAAAGGTTTAGAATATTTCGAATAGAAATTTCTGAATATCTTTATTATCGATACACTTTAATCGTAAGAATAAGTAAAATAAGAAACTAATTTAAAAAAGTAATATTAGACATATTGGTCTTAAATTTTTCTCACTAAAATTTTTTTTTAACTAAAAATTAAATTTTTTTTTAATCGAATAAATATATTTTGTTAATATTGACTTTTTCTACAAATATACTTTGTTTCCAAAAATGTTTTGTTACATTAAATAAATTATTACTTGTATGTAATAACAATTTTAATTAAAAAAAAAAAAAACGATTTTTTTTTAATATTAATATAAAAAAAATTATATTTAAAGATAAGAAATTATTTATTAAAATAAAGAAAATCTGTGTTTTTGAAATAAGCAGATAAAAATTGAAAAATGTGTTTTAAAGAAAGTAATTTATAATAGAGATAAGTATAATAAATATAAAAAACAATTTTTTTTTATTACAAATAAAAGCATACTTTGCTTTATTTATATATATATATTTCACTAATTCAATTATATTTGCTGCTTGATTAAAATAATTAATTCCTTTACAAATATTTGATTAAATAATTTTTTTTTAAATAAAAAAAATTTTCTTGTATTATATTTAGTACATTTTTTTGATATGTTAATCTTAAGAAAGTGCAAAATGCTCTTATTTATAAAAAATTATATTGAGCTAGAAAAAACTTTTTGTAAGGATAAAAGATTCCTATACCTCGCCCCTGATAGATCATCTCGGAAATCTTCGAATTTATTGATTATCGCCGATCGATGGCGATCCGGATTGATAACAAGAGCGAGCAGTTTTCCACGCGAAGATGAAGGGTGTATCGCCCCTTATCGATCAACACCGACGACGGATCGCGTGATTACGAGACGCCTCGCTCGGCGGGAGCGTCCTGTAATCATCCGACCTCGAGCACACTCTTTCTCGCCGAACTATCCATCAAGCTGTCCGAATGAACGCTCGCTCGCGATCCGAACAACGAAACTATCATCGCGGAAGCTGCGCGAGAGATGATCTCTCGACGACGACGCGACGTGGACGTGAAGATGAGAGAGGAGGACGAGGACAACGACGGTGTTGTCATTACGTTCCGCAGCTCGGCCTAATTAGAGGAATTATTTAATTGATCATAGTAATTAACCGCGCGACCGTGCCACGACTTCTGCAGGTGCAGCTTGGCGATGCGCTTCGAGGGCTATTTCTATGCTGAAGCTTTGTTCCTCTTTCCTTTTTCCTCTCGCAGAAGAAGACAGGTTCGTCCTCGTCGGGATGAAAAAAAAAAAGGAGAATCCCCCCCAAAAAAGAAGACAGGCCGTAAAAATCATTAATAGAAAGGCTTACGTGGTCCCACGCGTATGTATTGGGAGGGAGGGGGCGGAGGGGGAAGCAGGAGGGGGAAAGAGAAAGAGAAACGAAACTCCCGAGGGGCGGGAAAGAGTGGCGAGGAGAAAGCGAGGAGAAACCGAGGAGGGCTCCCTTAAAAGAAGGCGAGAGCGTAAAGGGCCCGGGTTGGAATTCCGGCACGGAGCAAGAAATATAGGACAGGCGGGATGGGAAAAAAGAAAAGGGGTGTGCCCGGGGCGCGATTTGCCACGGACCCGACAGTACGCGTGTACGCGCGTCCGTGTGATACCGCGGATGGACAGACGGACAGATGGACGGACGCGGTGCGCCGTCCCATGGATGCACCATGGACAGTTCTAGGACGGACGTTCGAAGAAGGCCCCTTATTATTCTCCGTCTCTCTCGCGATACGAGAAATTATTTTGAACCTTGCTATTTTGATCATGACAGGAATGTCTAGTGAATATTAGATGGATATAAGGGAAAAAATAAATTTTTTGAAAATGAAGAAATGAAGTAAAAAAAAACGTATTTTTGAGTAAAAAACTGTTTTTTGTGTGTGATCATTTGAAAGATAGTGCCAGTTTTTTCTTCGAATAAAAAATGGTATGGAAATTAAATTAATTTTGTTTACTGGGTCAATAATCAATTTTAATGAACGTGGCTCAGAATCAGCTGATTATTACTTCGCATTTGCTTAATCGGTTGAGTTCGAATACTTTAAAACAGGTTAATTTTGATTTTTATAATTCAATGGTATTTTTTGATGTTCTTTATTTTTAAAATTTCATAAAAATTAGAAGAAAACTCTTTCAAGCGTAATTAACTGTTATTTTGTAGACCAGAAGTGAGAATATAACACAAGACATGGAATATGATATCTAATTTTAATAAATTTGATACTCATTTTTCAAAGTCTGCATTAATAAATAATCAAAATTAGATTTTTGCTATCAATTTTTGAAAATGGATGTTCTGAGTAATTAATGGCTGAGTAATAAATAAAAAATTCATTTTTGGGGGAGTAAAATAGGGGAGTTAATTAGTATTATATTTTTATAGTATTAAATACTATAAAAATAATATTTTGCCGAGTTTTTTTGCCAAAGTTTCTGTTTTTTATTATTTTAATTTATTATTTTTATTTATTATACTATTTTACTTTACCTTTAATTTTAGTTTTTTACTTTTAATTTCTAGATAAATATATTCGCATTCCTGGAATCTCCCGAGAAAGATGCAAAAATAATCAATTTTAAAAATACGATTTTAATTATCGACTTTATAATATAATTGTATAAGATCATAAAAGACCTCTCTTAACATGCACAAATTTGTAAAAGAAATTTCATAAAAATTAATAAAATTCATATATTATCTAAATCACGTAACAAAAAAGCTAGAAAAACTTCTTATGGAAAAGATATAAAAAATATTTTATTAATAGAAATTACATATCGAAAGATATTCTGTCTCTCTCTTCTTCTCACAACAAGTATGTAATAATAACATAAATAATTGAAAGAATAAAGGAACGTACACACTATAATAAAAATTATAAATAAAAAAGAGAGAGAGAGAGAAAAAGAGTAAAGATCTTACTTTATATGTGAAAGGATTACTTGTCTGTTCTGCGTTGTCGAGCAAATTTATATCGCGCTGTCCCTCCCGGTGATCCCTCTTTCCCGTTGCTGCTGTCGTACGTTAGATAGCGTACGCCGAAGGGAGATTAAAGAGGAGGGGAAAAAGGGAAAAGAAGAGAAAAAAAATAGAGAAAAAAAAATATATATATATATATATATATATATATATATATATATATATATCGTATCTTGAAATATCGGTGCCCGCGGCGCAACGCGGGGCCGATGAAATGTCTCGTGTTATGTATGCATCGCACGCGCTTTTATTTCTCCTCGCGCGTTGTATTTGCAGAAGATTATCCGCGCTGCTTCGCGCTGCACTGCGCGTTTATTTTCGGTTTAGCGTTGTGTCGACTCGCCGCCAGTTAAAGCCGGCTTGTCCTCGACAGAGTTAATCTTCGTGCGATTGTATATAAAAAAAAAAAAAGAGGATGCTACGCTTCAGGAAGACACGAGAGACACTGTGTTTCGGACATCGGGATTTGCTAGGGACACCAGGGGATCCGTTTTTTGGACAATATGTATTTTTATACAATGCAATCCATTTTGCTCAAAGAATTTTCAAAATTAAAATTGATTATCGAGAAGATTTAAAATCGAAGTTATTTCTTGTGTATCCAGACATATATTATTAGCATAGTATAGAGAAAATTATAATAATGAAAGTAATTAATAATTATTGATATATAAAAACTCTCAATGTAATAAATATTAACTAATATAAATATTATATATATTAATATAAATGTAAATTAATTTATTATAATCGATATTTTTATGCAATATTTTATTATTTATCTTATGATTTAGACACGAGAATCATGTATCAAATATAAAATTAATAATAAATTGATAATAAATGATTTAGACACGAGAATCATGTATAAAAAAAATTATTAATAAATTATTTTAAATTAAATTAAGAAATTATCTTAATAAAAATTAAATGAATGTATTATATATATATATATATATATATATATATATATATATATATATATCCCTTCAGGCGCGCAAATAGAGCATGTATTATAAACAAAACATGCATAGAAGACACTTATCATTATCATCTCACGATGCCTTATCATCTTAAGACTTGATGTTTTTATGATGTTACAAAACTAACACATTATAAAGCTGATAAATAAAATTATATTTTTTAAATCAAGTATTGTTTCCTTTTTTCTTCGCGAGAATCTAGAAATGTCAATATATCTATTTAATAATCACTAAACATCCCTATCGCGATTCACACGATCAAAATACTTTGACCGCTTGAACCTAATTTTAAAAGAGAGAGAGGGAGAGAAAGAGAGAGAGAAAGAAGGAGAGAGAGAGAGAGGGAGAGAAAGAGAGAGAGAAAGAAGGAGAGAGAGAGAGAGAGAGAGAGAGGGGGAGGGGAGAGAGAGAGAGGGGGGGGGGAGAAACAAACGCCTACAATTATATTAAGTTGTCAGCTATGTTGTATTTACTTTGTGCATAATCTATAATCCGCTTTAGCGCAGATTTAATCCCAAGATGGAATAAATCTCTCTATCTATTTATATCTCATTATCTTAGATGGTTACGTTTCATTCATTCGACTAATCCGCTCGTTAACTGCGTAACCTGCGAAATTCTAATTTTCGAAATCAGGACAGTAAGTATACCTATACGCTTAAAATCAGCTTAAAACTAACTAAATACATAAATCTGTATTTACGTTTCCCAATAAATGTGTATGTATTTATGTTTCTCTGTTTAATATCAAGATCGTTTACTCTAAGATCGTTTTTGTTTTCATTTCGAATGCAAGCTGTCAGTTGAGTCTAATCAAATGAAATCGTTAAAAGTTTCAATGCCTATAACTTTTAGATAGAAGCATTTTTCAAAGAAATATTTCTAAAACAATTTACTTGTTTTTTTCCCATAGAATCTAAATGTGTAACATTTTAGAAGGTTTCATTTAAAATTATGAAGCCACCTCCTGTGTATATACAGGGTGTCCTAGGCCACCCATATATCCCTTTTCTTTCAAAAACTAAGCATTTTAAAAGAGAAAAATGTTTTGAACAAAAATTGTATGGTTTTGAGGGGAACATAAGATGGTGATATTGATTTGACCTTGGATGGCATTGTTAAGATAAAGATAAGATAAAGATAAAGGTGTCCTTGACTTGATCTTAACAATGCCATCCAATTTTTGTTCAAAACGTTTTTCTCTAAAATGCTTAGTTTTTGAAAAGCTCTCGAGATAAGCTACAAGAATATGCAATAAAAATAGAGGTTTCTATTTAAGAAATTAAAGATATCCTTGACTTGACTTTAACAATGCCATCCAAGGTCAAATCAATGATACCATCTTATGTTCCCCTCATACCATACAATTTTTGTTTAAAACGTTTTTCTCTAAAATGCTTAGTTTTTGAAAGAAAATGGATGTACGGGTGGTCTAGAACACCCTGTATATGCACATAAATAATATTTTATTATCAATTTTTTACTAAATTATTGATTAAATAATTCGATTAATTTAGAAAAAAAAAAGATTTTTTCCGAGTTGACTCCAAAATATTAAAAAAACTTCCATCTCATACAATTTCTTTCTGACGATGAAAAATCTTAAGATCATTTCTGTCTTAAAATTGTCAACAAAAAATCAGCTCCTCGACTTTGGTCTCCCAATTTTTTTGCCATGATCCTGCATCGATATCTCGCGATGCAAAAATTTATCCGCGAGAATAAATGAAATTTAATTAGCGGAATCCAATTAACGCATGGCGCTCTTCCACGGCGTTTTTTTTTTCAGGAAAGCATTTTTCCACGTAATCACGATTACGGGTTTCAAATCATGAAGACTCGTCGAATTTTCATCAGCTGAATTGGCGAGATATTTCGCGCGATTTATCGCTGGCGAATATTAATCCGTGAAATATCGACAATTGCGATCGTGACCAGGTATCAAAGGAACTTACACAATAATCAAAATGCACAATTGTATTTATACAGACGAAACACGAATACACGAAATAAGAGTGCGTTGTTGTCTGCTCCAGATCTAGTTTCCACGCATAAGAGCAGTTTCTTGCTTCGGAACGAAGATAATGTCATTCAGCCTGTGTGAAAAGTTTCGTTGACGCGACGAGAGTTGCGAGAGAATACATTCACAATTGTACGTTACAACTTTCAAGAAATAACGACGAAGCTCAATTAAAAGCTTCATCGAATAAAACGATGTGGAGTATCATGTTTTCATAGCTCGATGAAAAAATCATTTATTTCGTGCAAAATAATATTAATCGCTATGTTAGAAATATAATATAATATTGTAAATACATACAATATATTTATACAATCTCAATTTTTTTTTATATTTTTTAAATAAATCGTAAACACACAGTTATAGCGAAAAAGAGAAGAAATATAGAATTTAAAATACACAATACAATTATGCTCGTCTCTAAAATAACATTCCTAGAATTCTTACCGGAAGTAATTCGAATTCCTCATCTGTTTGCGCGCATAAAGAGGACTCGCATTCATAATCTCTCCACGCCGAACTACAGCGAAATGTGGCTCGTGTGTCTCGTTTTAACGGGGCGCGTAACGCGGTAAAAAAAAAGAGAGAAAGAAGAGAAAAAAGAAAGGAGGACCTCTGCATAAAATTCCAGAGGCAGAGGCGATAAAGGGTCTCTTCGAATTTAGGCCATTCCTCGTTCGTGCCTTCCCGCCTTCGTATAATCGCTTTTTCCCTTTTTCTTTTTTTACTCTCCACCGCCGCATCTTTCTCGAGGTTTATAATCGCGGTAACGGATTGCATTTAGCTTTATTATAGTCCTGTCAATTACATATTATTATTCCATGGGTTTTTGTTTTTTCCTTTTTTTTTTCAACCGGCTCGTTATCGAAGCATACTAAATGGATTCGAATCGTTCCATTGGTTTTTCCTCGTCTTCTCTCGCTCTCTTCCTCTCTCCTTATCTAGTCTCACCGTGACTTTATTTCGCCGCACATTGCCAAGTTCGTTGCCGACGATTATATGGTATTACTTAAACATTACTTGAGTTAGATTTGCGTTACCGGAATATTCCGACTGTATTCCAGATATTTTCCTTGCAAGAATGCGGTTGGTCCAATCAGGCCAGGCATTCATCACCAACGTGACACACTTTACAGCTGTAAACCACTATAATTTTTGTAGCTTAGAATCTTGTTGCTAGATCTATTATTATACAGGGTAAGTCTTTTTAATCTTAATAGACAAATATTTGACATTTATCTTTCTTGTTTTACGTTTAAAAAAAATAATTGCTTTGTTCCTTAAAATTATGTATTTTTGACACTCTGTATAAAAATTATCAAGATACCAAAGATATTTATTTGAATTTGTTCAATCTGAAAAAGTAATAAAAAAATAGGAATTTCTAAAAAATTAAGTTGACCTTCATTTGATCTTAAATAAATGTCTCAAGGTCAAGTCAAGGTCACTTGTATATTCCTCTCTAGATCATACAACTTTTATTTGAAAAGTTTTTTTGTAAATTGCATATTTTTAAAAAAAATTTGCCTGTCAAGTTTAAAAAGACTCATCCTGTATACATTAGCTCGCCCGCAAAACATCCGACGATGTTTCACTCTTGTTACCGCATAAATAGTTCCTTAAATATTTCCAAGTACCGCGAGACGAAGAAACAATACCGGGAACGATTTAATCTTATTCATACGAGTGACTAATCATTCTCTCAGCTGTTTATGAATAAGCACGAGCGGATTCATGCTAATCGCGAAATAAGAAGGGCCCGGTGTGACGCAAGAGTTGGTAGTTGGCAAAAACGGGCACATAAACGCGTATATACGCATCGCGATGCCGGGCCTTCCTGGAAACGAGAGAGAGAAAGAGAAAGAGAAAGAGAGAGAGAGAGAGAGAGAGAGAGAGAGAGAGAGAGAGAGAGCTGCACCTTCCCTTCTACCTATCTCTCCCCTCATCCTCCTGTCCATGGATGTACGTCCACTCTGCGATCGCGCCGGCTCCGTCACGCCCAACAAACTTCTCCTACGACTCGTAACAGGCGTCACGCCGCATTTATAATGTTTCCACGTTTGTGTTTCGATGGGTCCATTCCTGCCGGAGCTGAGAATCGAGCGGAAGGACAATGGGCCTGCCACGTCGGCGCCCTTTGCCACGAAAAATCTCGCTCGATTATATGATCCTACTTCAACTATCCGAGAATATATAGACCGCGACTTTTTATAATACCAATAAAAGTGAGGAATATAAAAATTATTTTGACAAGTAATCTCTATAAATAAAAAATAAAATAAATCAAGAAAACTGATAGTTTCTAACATTCTAACTAATTTCTAGCCGGATTTCTAGCTAAATGAAAAATGGAGACAATTACATATTGGGGGATAATTAACAAAATTTTTATATTTAAACAACAATTTTTTAACATGAGAAAAAATAATTACTTAGTTTAAAAGAATCTCGTTATTCGTTGCATTCATTGCACTTTACTACATTGTTGGAAAATTTGACTTAAATTTAACATATGTTTATCGCATGTAGAGATTAAAAGGATAGTAGAAAAACAAAAAAATGTTAGAAAAAAAATTGTTTTTTACTTCCTTAAAAATGGATTTTTTACTCTATTAATTACTCAGAATGTCCATTTTCGAAAATTTGTAGCAAAAATCTAATTTTGATGCTTATTAATTAATTTGTGTTGCATGGCTTTGAAAAATGAGCATCAAATTTACTAAAATTAGGTATTAGATTCCATGTCCCGTGTTATTCTCACTTCTGGTTCACAAAATAACAAAAATAACAACGGTTTAATTATGCTTGAGAGAGTTTTTTTCTAACTTTTATGAAACTAAGAATAAAAAAAAATATCATTAAATTATAAAAATCAAAATGAACCGCTTTTCGTACGTAAAGTATTCGAACTCAACTGATTAAACAAATGCGAAGTAGTAATCAGCTCATTCACATCCATTGAAATTGATTACTGATCCAGTAAATAAAATTAATTTAATTCCCATACCATCTTTTGTTCGAAGAAAATGGCACTATCTTTCAAAATTACCAAAAAAGTTTCTTATTCAAAAATTCGAATTTTTTACCTAGTTCTTAGTTTCTCATTCCATTTTTAAAGAACTCGATTTTTTCAATTTCTCGCATGTTAATTTAACATAATATGGATATGTTAAATGATGACACTAATATTATGTTAATATTTCAACAAAAATTGCATGCAAACTTCATAGTAATCTAAAATAAATTTTGTCTAAAATCAATATATTTTTAATGATAAAACTAACTTGGAAAAATGTTATAGATAATCATACCCTCACTCCTATTATGGAATAAAATCAATATTCTTTTTCCAAAATTTTAGATAAATCCTAATAATACAGAACATATCTATTGTGTAAAATTAAAAATAATGCACATATTGTGTTATTTTTCTTCAGTTCTTTTAATAACTTAATATTTGAGTTCAATTAAATTAACACATTCATGTGTTAAATATTTTGCAAAAAAGTTTTAACCGGCATATTTTTTAACGAGGAAACACAAATTTTCCGACAGTGCGGACAACACTGCGAAATCGCGACAATTCGTATGCCACGACCAGCGAGAAGAAAAAGATTCGCAAGTGCTGCAAAGTTGCATCCCACTGCGCATTATTTAGCACTCTCGTAAAACACTAATCCCGCCTGCGCAATATTTCCATCGGTTACCGACGCCGTTACGTAAAGTAACATCGCGTCCCCGAGGCAAACTGAACTCCACGAGTCGACTTTTCATTCAATCGACGCGCACGCGTTGCTTCGTTAAGGGGAAAAAAAAGATATATTAATTGCGCACTCTACGTTAACATTGTGACGCATGTAGCGATCCAGACAATCATCGACATCGGCGATATCGATGAATTATCAGCGAGAAGCTCGCGTCCCTTTATTTATTTTTGTCGTAACGTAAAAACTTGAACTCGATACCATTTAAATCGGATCGACGATCGGATCTTTATGATTAAAGAGTTCACTAGTTGAAATGATAAAGCGAATAAATTTAAAAGCATCATTCACAAAATATAAGTAATTAAAAAATTTAAAAAAAATCAAAATAGTATTATCTATATTCGAATTTTCAGTTAATAAAAATTAATTTATCTAACTAAATTCTAAATACTAAAAGATTTATTAATTAAAAAATTAATCAGAACAAAAATCCAGTCATTAAAAAAATTAAATGTCACTGATGTTATTATTTAAATTTGAATAGCAATATAATATCAGATATAAATAATAATGTAAAAAATGATAAATATCAGATATTGATGATGAACGAGACATAATGATAATCTGAAAGAGATATTAAATAGAATATCTCTTATATTTAATATTTTTTTAAATATAATATCTCTAATATTAAATCTAATATTAATATAATAATATTAATATTAATAATATTAATGTTCTCCAACACAATTAATCTCCTTCTCAAATAGATAAATAGTTGACATCAGACTCCGGAATAAAGTAACTTATAACCATTCCAAGGATTAAAAAAAAAAAAAAAAAATCGAAAAGAACGCCGTTAACGAAGTGCAGCGATAAATCTGTTATCGAGAACTGAAAAAGCACGACGAGCGTAATTTCGCGCTTTCATAAACAGCCGGCCGAGACTTTCCGCGAGTGTGCCACAATTAACGAATCGATAAGCGGCGTGTGGAATCGCCGCCGGCTTGCGCAACCTTGTCGTCGACCATTGAATTATTCATTCATTAATTTTCGAAGCTGTCCGCGCCAAGAAATCGGTGAACCACGACGACCCAGCAGCAGCTACAACGGCATCGCCGTTGTCCCCCCTCCCCCCGCCCCCCTGGATTATTGCGACCGCATGCGGGTGACACAGCGCGGGGCCCGTCGTTAATGTTTTCATCATCATTTCGGCGATGGTGAACCATATTTTAAGGCAATAATTTTCGCCGCGGTCGATGGCCCGAAACGGGGACATCGGTCCTTTTGATCGGGGCCCCGAAGGGCCCCGTCGACGGTCGCGCCACGGGCCATTATCGACCTTTAAGGACCTTGCTGCGACTCGTAGAGAGACCGGTTACCATAACCGCACCGTATAACCGTTTCCTATGCCCTATGGAGACGAGGACCTCCCGGAGGTGTTACAGGATTCGAGAGCGCGGTTTCGACCAGCTGAATATATTTTTCCGCGCTTTGTCAGCGTGGTAGGGACGGAGAGGAAATTTAATTGATCAAGATCTCAATTAAATGACATTTTCGCGTACTACAATTTCGTAAATCGAATCTCCTGTCGTTATTCTAATTAAATATTACGTCTGCGAATTTAATATCGCTCTAAATCGTTATTACATCTAATTTAATTCTAGAGATGTAAAAAATTGATTTTTTTTTTTTAAATAAAAAAAGCAGTTGAAAAAAACGTTATTTTTTTCATTAAAAAGAAACCAATTTTATTTCTTTTTTTCATTATTTTTAAAAATATATTATTTATATTTTTTTCTTTGTTAACGTAATAAAAAAATAGTTTTATATTTTGAATTTATTTTTTTATTTATATTTTTAATTTATTTTTTTTGAAAATAATTTTAATGGATTAATGAGACATTTATCATCAAATTACATCAAATTCGACATAATTCTCATAATTTTTTCATATAGATGCATAACTATATAACCAATTGAAATACAAGCTACATTTAAAATAATAATAATTAATTCAAATCTATCATCTAAAAAGTTAAAAATAATAAAAAATCAATTTACAGTAATCACAATATAAAGATATTAAATATTTAAAAAAAAAAAAAAAAAAAAACAAATTTTTGAAAAAAAACAAAGCTTGTTTTTTTTCATAATAAAGAAAATCGTTTCTTGTGAAAAAAAAAAAATTCTATTTACATTTCTAATCACGGCTATTCGATTATCCGATTCTAATTGCATTGAACTTCGTAATGATGGACGAGCGTGCGAATTAATGATTAACGAATTAGCGAAAGAATGGAAACGCGTAATATTATACATTTTTTTTTTTTTTTTTTTCACCGCAACGTCGATCGGTATCGACACGGCTAATGAATTTTTCATCGCGTCGAGATGCAAAATAGTTGCCTCGTAAGGTATATACGACACGCTCGTTATACATTCGTACGTTCGTTCCGTTCCTATCAAAGGCGATCCTCCCCCCTTTCTCCCCTTATCCCCGCGCCATTCCGCTCCGGCACGGTTCCTCCGGTTACAAAGGCGATCGTTCATCACTTCCAGAAGTAACGAAAGAAACGAGTGAAACCACTCCTCGGAGCCGCCCGGAGAACACGACGATTTTGTTTGCAAACGATCTACGCGCCCGGCTTCCGCAGAAAAATGCCGCCGCGAAATTGAATTCGCCACAGTGTTGTGGCGCGCGAACTCGCCATTTTTCGTCTTGACTATAATCAATATGCGGATATTATAGTTCGCCACCTACAAGAACCGTAGAGAATGCGACAGATCTATAGCGACATCGCATTACGAATAATAAGGATGTATCAATTTCTTGGATTTTCAATTGGCTAAGAAAAAGATATTTTACTGCCATTTAGCATGCTATGATTTATAATATAGAACTATTTTAATTAGTTTGACAAAATTAATTTTTACAGAAATTATGCAATGATAAAACATTAATAATAATTATCTATATAATCGAGAATGGGAAGTATAAATAATATTTATTTATTTATTGTCATAAACGGGAAATGAAATATTAATAATATATATTGATAATAAATAATAATATAACTCGTAGGTAATAAAAATGCCTATTTTACAAATAATAGCAATAAAATAATAATTAAAATAATAATAATAATAATAATAATAATAATAATAATAATAATAAAATATTAATAATAATAGCGCTAATAATTAACAATATCAAAAATAAAAAATATAAATAATATTAATAATAAATAATAATATAATTCATGATAAAAAATGTCTTTTACAAATGATACATTTTTATTACGAATATTTATAAATTAAAAACGCACGTAAGAAAATATTTGCCGAATATTTTTACGGGTTTGATATAAAATTGTGATAAAAAATGTCTGTTTTACAAATAATAGCAATAATGAAATAATAGCAATAATAAAATAATAATAGCGCTAATAATTATTAATATGCGAGAAGGAGAAGTATAAATAATATTAATAATAGATAATAATATAACTCGTAATAAAAATGCTTATTTTACAAATAATAGCAATAGTGTAATAATTAAATATTAATAATAATGACGCTAATAATTGACATTAATAATGACTCAATAATCGAGAATTATAAATAATATTAATAATAGATAATAATATGACTTATGATAAAAAAATGTCTTTTACAAATGATACATTCCTATTACATTTATAAATTAATGAATTAATATATATTAATAAATCAATAAATTAAATAATATGTTAATAAATTAAAAACGCATGTAAGAAAGTATTTACTCAGCATTTTTGCGATTTTAACACAGAATTACGGTAACAATATATCGAATGATTACACCTTCTTGTTAATTTTATAACAATTATGTAAGCGTGCATAGAAGTAAATAACTGCCAAAAACCCCGTTAAATGCAGTTTACTCTACGAATGCCTGAATTAATCACCGTCCATGTTGCGATTATTTAAACGCGACGATCATTAATTCAAATCACCAGGATGGATTTTTCCTCTCTTCCAACCGGAGTCTAATCCGATTTCTGAATTAGGGTAAGAATATCCGCGCGTTTCGAATAGTTTCTCGTGTCGTCTCTCGAAAGCGTGTTCAAAATTCACCGAATACTTGCCCTCGTGTTTGACTAAAATACGTGAATATGCGCGTCGCTTTGCAAGTTTTCGCACGTGACGCGATCTATTGTCATCAACAACGAGCGATTGATTTTTAAAATCATCAAATCGAGGGAAACAACGCCTGTCTCGTTCAGCGAGAATATGTCAAGGCTCGTATTCCGTCAATCGTGCGATTCGATCTTTTTCTCCAATCGCGCCAGTCCGTCATGTAATCGCGTAAAAACACCGACTGCTTCTACACGTAATTCATCGTCGATGAATCGTAAGCGGGATGACGGTTAAATATTCGAAAAGATTCTTCGCGAGGAGAGAGACGAGAAGAAGTTGCGACATCGCTTGATCGATCAAACTTTCGCGGAAGTTTGAAGCGGGGAAAAAAAAACCGCACATTTTCTCCGAGAGCTTTTTATCACATTTTTATGTATAATTATAACATTTATGAAATATCATATAATAAAAAACAGCGTGAATCGCTTTTTTAAAGATATATTTCTGGTCATAATAAATGACAGAATATGACAGTCGACGCATCCATATTCATCGATGCATGCATATGCATGCAGATTATGAGAGATACTATAATATGAGCTCCAATTATATGTGCGGTATAACTAATACCACTCAATGATAATAATTTGTGTTATTTGCAATAATAATTAATCAATACAATCGTCTAATATAGCTATCGCAAACGAATTTATCAGATTATTTCAAGAAAAGAGTATCAATTTAATGGAAAGATATTTCAATCAATCTTTACAATCGTTAATCCTCATTTATCTGCATTTATCAGAAATATACATTGTGTATCAGTAAACAATTTTATTAAAAGATTTAATTATATACTATTTATTTTATTTTTTTAAATTATATATTATTTATATTATTTTTGATTATATATTATTTATTATTTAAATATTATTTATTTTATTATTTTTAATTATATATTATTTATTTTATTATATACTATTTATTATTATTTTTAATTATATAATATTTATTTTATTATTTTTAATTATATTGTATTTATTTTATTAAATATTATTTATTTACTATTTATTTGTTAAAATTTATTTTCCTCACGATTTATTAATTAGGATAAAATTTTTTTAAACTAATTAACTGGATATTTTATAAAAACAAGTCGAGAAATCTTTGCACGCAAGGATCGAATTGAAAGCGCACATTTGTGGTCACGTACCTGAAGAAGTCGTTCCTGCAGAAGAGCTTCGCCTCCCTCGAGAAGCATTTGTCCTGTAACGCGGCTCTGCAGTCGAAACAGCGCACGCACTCGACGTGCCATGCACGATCCAAAACGTTCAGCAGGTACTGATCCATTATCGGTTTCTCGCATCCTGCACATGACAGGAGCATCGCCAGACCGCGTCTCCCTGTTGAAATTAAAAGGGAACACATTATACGCATCTCCGTACCGATCCTTGCAACATGACGTTCAGTTCCGCTGTACAAGAGCTCGCTCGATATCCTTTCCATCTTTTTTTTCATTCTTCTATTTCTTTTTCGGAGACGAGAAGCACGCGAATCTTTACGCATCGTCGAGCGACCCGATGGGATTCGACTCGAAAATTTCGATCGAAATTTAATGAAATATTAACGCATGGTTATTAATGTAACCGGCGGATATAAACGTTATGCCATTAGTTCCGGGCAAAGCTTGAATATATATTAGTTGTGCGCGCAATGTTGAATATTTCGATGTGAATGTGTCACATAACATCGGCTTTACGCGATTTAACATAATCACAAATGTATCGCGCGATTCACAATGGTGGATATTTTCATTTATATTCGATAATAATTTTTTTTTTTTTTTTTTTCATAATTTAATTCTGTTGTTCCTTACAGCTGGGAAAGATCCAAAAAATGTTGAAAGACAAATATATATCGAAGTGCAGACATTAAATCTTTTTTTTTCACCGCAATATATTTATTTATGAATATTAATTCTGCGTATCATTCGAAACACGCGTCGAGTAATTGTAAGAGTGGAAACTCAATCGGAATTACACACGAAATTATCTGCTAATGAATCGAATTTAAATCACATGCAGGCGCAAAGTAAACCTGGCAATGATTTAATTAAAAAAAAAAAATTAAAATGGCTTATTAATCGTATTGCGAGCAGATCGAAATATTCAGAAGTCTTTCGTACGTATCGCATGTTTTATTTAAAAACAAGATTAAACGCTTTCATTATAAGAACGCGCGTGCATAACGAGGCGTGCTGGCCTTTTTTGTATATCAACAGCTAAATCGCCATACGATCTAGTTGACACAATCAAACGATATGAAAACATAACGATGCGACAGCGATAATCGCTGTAAAGTAGCTGTAAACTAATCATCCAATGCGCGGAAAAGAATTTGTGTTTTTATGATAATGAGATTAATATCGAAAGAGTCGCGTGTTTCTTGGAGATTTCACTCTCTTGTATATTTAAAGCAGGCGATATCGTAAAAAAAAAAAATTAATAGTGCATATATGATGCATTCCTCAAATTACATTAATTCTATGTAATCATATTTATTGGATATGATCAAAAATTGATTAAAGATTTACGCGCACATTCAAAATTTAAGTTAAAACTTATAATTTTTAATCAAAATAAATCGGATCGAAAAAATGAAAAAATAATGAAAAAACGCTTCAAAATTCTCATTCGTATCCTTTTAAACCAAAGTTATATAAAAATTGACAGAACTATAATTGACAGAAAAATAAATTGTGGGTCATAAACTTTTGAATTTAGGCAATCACAAGTACAATTCTGTATTAGTAACAAGTAATTTCCAATATTCGGCATCGCCGACATTCGCGCTAATTAAACTGCATTAGCATCTATGTTCATACCTTAATTTAGATTTTTCTAAAAGCTAATTGTGTGTATTTTACTTATATAACTTTGTAACATCGATTAAAATATATTAAATATGAATATTAAAATAAATAATATTAAATGGCAATATACTCAAATCTGGATTTCCTGTCAATATAAGTTAGTTTAATTAGTTTATATATATATATATATATATATATATATTTATTTATTTATTTAAACATTAATTATTCCATAAAATATTTTTAATTTTTTGTTATAGTTAAATCAGATTGTCATTTTGACAATCAATGATAATTATCAATAAAAATTCTTAATCGAACAATTGCAAGAGTGCATCGAAACATTTTCTGTATTGTTTCCACCTGTAAATATACCATTCACTATATCGCTAATACAATGGTAACGATTAAACACATCAAAAAATTATTGTGCGCTAATTAGAGTTTCAATTATTACCCGGGATCGCTGAGTGTAATTTAAACAAAATATATTGTAAAATATTATAAAATTGAAATGTTCGCGTTACAATCGCCGAATGATTGGTCAAAAATTTATCGGCTGTGTAATGTCGCGATCGCTTAACGAACTTAACGTTCCCTCTAATTCTAACGAAACAAAAAAAGAAAGAATTTCGAGCGTCGCGACGGTGGCTATAAATCCAGCGGCGCTTAAGCAAAAAAAAAAAAAAGAAATCTCGTATTGCAACGACGAATTTAACGATCGTGTTTCGGCGTTTGTATACATATAGTTGCACAATCTTTCACCTGGCCAATTTCGCAACCGAGCCTACGGCGTGTAATTATAATTCGTCATTGATTAACATTCGCGAACGAGATTGTTCTTTCGCTTCGTTTGCATCCTCTATCGCTTGTCTACCTTTTTCTCTCTCTCTCTCTCTCTCTTTCTCTCTCATTCTTCCCTTATCCCTGTTCCTTTTCTTGCCTCCGTTCGCCCTCTTGCCGTTTTTATCGCCATCATTGAGACCCACGGACTTCAACCCTCCTCTTACTCTTTTTTTTTTTTTCGCGGTTTCCGCCAATGGGCGGAGTCCCTCTGCCTAGTTGGCAGGGTTGTCAACCTAGCAACCCTCCTCCCACCCTTAAGATCTGACCTTGCGCATCTCATCCCTCTCGCGGAAGGGCGAGAAAGGCGAGGGTTGCGGCACGGCATCGACGTAACCCGCGATCGTTTGCAAGTTAACTTCGAAGTTCTAAACTATTTCGTGTATCGATTAGTATATCCCTCTCTCTCTCTCTCTTTCTCTCTCTTCAGATAAAATGCTGAGGTTAACCGTTAATTGATGTAACAAAAGCAAGTCACTTGGTACCTTGACATCCTCGAAAAAAAGTTATATTTACTTAGATTTAATATATTATAAATATATATTTATTTATGTTTACTTAGATTTTAATAATAGATTCTTCTCATAATTATTACGCTCGAAATTTATTACTTTCACGTTATTTCATATTATCCAGAACACAGTAATTATTAATTCTAATAGAGATTATCTCCAACTAAAATATTTGCAACAATTTTTGCAAATATATAAGATATTTGATATTAAATTAAATTTTTTTATACGATTATAATTTCTTTTTTTAATTTCCTCTAAATAATATTTGAATTACATTTTCCAGTTGCTTAATGTATTAATTTAAAAATTATATTATTAACGAATACATATACACATACACGCCATGTAAAAAAATATTAAACAATAATGAATGAGAGTAAAAATGTCGCTTAATGATTACATATACAAAAAGTTTTAGTACAATTAAAGACATTAATGGTACGCATTTAGTAGAAAACTAAGAAATTAATTTTATAAATCATGATAAAATAATTACAGTCATTTAAGACTATTTTCATAAAAAGATATTAACATTCAAGCAGCAAATTGTTATCTAAAAATCAATAACATAAATTGAGACACATTTAGAAAACTAATTTCATATAAATGTTATCATATGAAATTCCAGCGATATTATCGTGTAACGATTTAAATGCTCGCGAATAACTGTCTTAACGAATGTAAAGCATATACATAAAGTTTTTACATACGTATTGATCAACGCCAATTAAAACAAAGTGTTTAAGCAACTATCTTCTTCAGCAGAGATATTATTAAAAAATGCTTAAATAAATCGATAAAATAATTTTCCTTCGATATATCAAAATTGATATATTAATTTCATGTATATATGTTCTTAAAGAAAAAAATTTTATTCTAATAATTACGATATTTTATCGTTCATTTTTACTTTACTATCAAGTACCCAACGAAAAACAGAATTTATAAGATTATTTGCAGTTCTATGAAAATATTTTTAAATATCAAAACGTCCATAAATACGAGCTCTAATCCCAGTTAGAAAAACTATTTCTATGTCTTATATAATTCTCTTAGTTGGGAAGAGTGACAGACAAGAAACCGTAGAAAGACCTAGTTAACTAAATCGCATAAACGAGATTAGGATTAGCCAGACGTGAGACGAAAACCCTGTTGATCCAGTAACATAGGATTGCTTAATCCGATTTTTTTCCGGTTGAACGTCATTGCTCGCGTCATGCCGGATCTGTTTTGTTCCGTCGGACGAAACATTATCGAGATGTCTCTATCATACGTGCCAAAGTAATGACGGCATAGAATAATAATGTTCTCAATAAAATAATAAATATTCATTAGAAAAACTTTCTCAATATAATATCAAAGAAAATTATAAGAATATTTCTATTCAAGTAAAAAAAATATATACATACATAAAATTTTATATTATATCACATCTGTTTAAATAAAATGATGGAATTTGTTGCCAATCAATTAACAATCTAACATTAATAAATGTCGCACAAGAACAAATTAAGAAAAATTTTAAAAAGTCACCCCGTACAATCTTTTTCTCTGCTGGAAGGGAACTCACGCACACTTAAATTGCAATTTCAAAACAATTGAAACCGTCAAATTAAATCTCGTGACGAATAATATAATTTTTTACTTTTTATTAGATCCGACTAAAGTTCGAAATATCATTCGGCGAGCGTAATATTTAGCATAATCCTTTGACGAAGACATAAATCTATATTTATTTTCATATATATATATATATATATATATATATATATACATACGTATGTGTGAGAAAAAGTGTATATGCATGTATGTATGCATACATATGAATATATATATGTATACAGACCCAGCATCACTCTCTCGCGTATTCCGACATGCGCATTCTCACCCCCGCGACGCGACTTGGAGGGGATGAAATAAGAGAACGATTTTCAACGAATTACCTTAATCAGTCTAAGATCGCCTACGTCAGGTGCATCTAGATTCGCTAAACTACCTCGTAGCAAAATTACTGTTTTCTGCGGTGCGAGAAACGTGCACCGGCGGCGAATCGATTTGCCGACTTTGATGAATCAAAGGGATCGGTGGCCATCTTGGCGAAGAGAAAAGAAATAAAATATTTTTAAAAACAATACAACTTTAAAAATCATTAATTTTGCTTAATTATATAAAAAAAGTGTCTAAAATTCAAACAGCCATAACTTGGTGAAAAAAAGTTGTACAATCATGAACCAAAATTCGTTTGAAAGTTCTTGAATTATATTTTCAGATATCATTAAGTTTATTTAGAAATCAGTTTTCTTTTTGTCGCATAATTTTATTTAATTATCTAAAAAAATGTCTAAAATTCAAACAGCCATAATTTGATGGAAAAAAGTTGTACGATCATGAATCAAAATTCATTTGAAAGTTCTTGAATTATACTTGCAAATACCATTAAATTTTTAGAAATCAGTTCTCTTTTTGCTGCAAAAAAAATGTCAAAAACACCATTTTTGACCCTTTTCATTCCGATTTACTCTAAATCCTGACGTGCTAGATACATTCACAACGTGTTCAGCGCAAAAAAATCTTCGGAAAACGTACTATCGCACTTCGGAGAGAAAGAAAAAGTGATTTTTTGTCCTATAGTGTTATTTATTAATTAAAATTGCTTAAATTTATAAATTAAGCTGATCTTTTTCAGTATTTAATGTTTAAAAGCATTTCATATAATAATTAAAGTATCTCAAAAAGATGGATATCATATGAAAAGAATATTTTTGCGTAAATAAAAATGAGAAAAAAAAAGAAGAAGAATGATCAAATATTTTCTACATTTTCTACATTATATTATAATTATAAAAAATTGTTATAAATTATGAATACTATTATTTATATTAGAATTATATAAAATTTCACAGCAAAAGCAATGAATCAAATACATTTTTCTGTAACAAGTATGTTTCTTCCCGTCGCTTACGTGCAATTTAAAACTAATTTTTCACGTCCGATCATACTCATTTTTACTACTAGATTTCTATCTATCGTCTAATCCGAGAATCTTTTTGAAAATATAAATTACTTTGCACGAGATATAAAACTATGCACTTTTCGCTTTCGTGCATATAACTTTACAAACACGCGCAAAGTAGGATTTAAATACATTAACATACTTCAAAAAGTTTTCAGCCTTCCCCACATCTTACGAATAACTTTCGCACACGCCTATTCATTCGCGACGTAAACGTTTAAAGATATTTCACCCCCATTATTTCGATTCGCGCAATTGCGACGTAATGAGCGGGAAAAAATGCGTCGCTCCTTCGATCGTGCAGCATAGATTTGCATGCATAATATCGCAGGCTTGCATTCTCTATTGAGCGGTTCATTGACTCGTGATCTGCTCGTGCGTGCAGCTTCTCACGCGTGACGTCTCTCACAGAGACAGAGAGAGAGAGAGAGAGAGAGAAAGTGAGAAAAAGAGATTCACGCCCATCGAGATTGATCGAAATGGCACGGCAATCTCGCGAGCACGACACTGTACGAAAATAAACGGAAAAATCGTGTACAAAAGTTTCGCATACAGCAACAGGTACTTTGTAACAACGCATCTTACCAAGAACTCTCGCCAAGAATCTCATTGACGACATTTACGTGAGAGATAATATTTAATAAAGCATTGTTTAGAAAAAAATGCGGTCGCGCGCGAGTTAGTTGATGTTAAGAATTATTTAAATTAAAATTAAACTTCTTTTTTATTCAAGATTTATGCGAATTTTAAGTTCGATGATATCTAAAAATATGAATTATGTAAAATAATATATAAACATTATCCGGAAATGAGAAGCAAAATATTGCTAATTTTTTTAGAAAAATTACATCGATCCAGATGTTATTTGCCATTTTGGTACCAACAAAATGTATCCTATCTCATGCGTCGCGTTTATCCTATGGTTCTTTGATGCATTAGGACATTCCGTTCAATGTTACGCCAAACGTTGCTTCGGAAATTATTTTGTTTTATTTTATTTCACGAGACATATTTTTTCTTATACGTATGACAGATTTTGTGTTGTGTATGAGATTTAAAAAACAATAAATATGCACTTGTTTTTTTCCCCAATATTTTATAATTATTGTACTTCACACATCAGCAATTTTCTAACTTTTAAATCCAACTCCAATTAATCTTGAAACGGAAACAATGTGCATGTTAAATGTACAAGAATATCGCGTGTAGCGAAGACAAATTTAAGGCCCGAAAGAGTATAGCAACTATTACGTAAACGATGTTCCCATGCTTCTTACCTATATTACAAGCCTGGGTGACGGGCAGGGGTGCGCAGCAACGCCCGCCGAGGGCCGTGACCCTTATTCGGGGGGTACTAACCCCCCCGGGGCCCCCTCCCCCGCCCCCGGCGCCCCCGTAGCCCTCCACCTCCCCAGCCGCGACTGCGGCCACCCCTGCCCCCACTCCTTCGCCGGGCCCGGGACCACCACCAGGCCCACCTTCGACGGGCCCGTATCGGCCGAACGGTCCCGAGGGCCCCAGTGCACCCACTTTTACTGCGTTGTTATCCCAACGACCGTTAAATAGCACTTCTCACACTTTCCCCCCCAATGCCAGTAATGCCAGCGTTTTCCTTTAACTTTCTTCGGCACTCACTGCAAAACTCCCGCCGTGTTTGTCTCGCGCTTTTCTCCACCCTTCGGCGTGGCACAACTCCTGAACTCAAGCAATCTTGTTCTGAAGACGAAGCTGCACCTTCGAACAGCGAGCGTCTTCTCTCAACTGTAGTTCTGCGAACGCCCTATCGTCCTCATTGCGATCTTTTTATTCTCGCGAGTCTTATCTTCAACGTCTCTCTTCTGAAGCACCAAGTATATAACACCCGTTCGTTCACAATCTTGCCCGACGTGTGTACACCTTACACACGATCATGATGCTGCTCGCTGCGAGCGATAGACTTGAACGCATCCACTCGAAAGGTTCAGCGTTCTCTGGGACTTGACTTCTTTGTTCAAGATACTTCAATATAAAAAAAAATCTTGGAACTTGATTCCCACGATCTCTTCTCTCACTTGACTTCGTGACAAATCTTTTCGTTACGCCAGCGGGTTGATTTTGAAAACGAGAGAACAGCGGCGTCGTGCTTATGTCGCGTTAATTTCATGCACTCCCGGCGTGATCTCGGGTGTTTGTCGTGGCAACTTCTGAACGGCACGCGAACCGCTTGCCAATTTTCTCTCTCTCTCTTTCTTTATCTATGTGTGAGTGGGGACTGGAGATGCCGGCGCACGGCGCGATACGTCACGTCACGGCAGCGGCGAAGCGAACACGACGACGATGATGCGAGCGCACTCGCCTCGAGTTCGTCAGCCAACTGGCTGCACCTGCGGCATCAGCAAGCGTCCCCTTCTCCCTCTGAGTTTGGTCCAGGACTCGCGCAAGCCGACGAGAATCAGCTACGCCCATTGGACACGACCATACACGATATACACAGTATGCCGATATCGGATTGGTCGGCAATGCTAAAAACAGGCGTGGCCAAGCGAGAGCGCCGCCAGATATGGCCGTGGAATGGCTGCGGAGCAGCGTTCGCTTGTGGAGAGGCGCTTCTGTCGTTGCTACTGCTGCTTCTGCCGGCGTTACTGCCGCTGGCTGGCTGGCTGGTTGCTGCTGTTGTTGCTGGAAATAGGCTGGTGGTGCCGCCGCCACTGCCGCCTCCGCCGACGCCACCGCCGCAGCCGCCTGCTTCTCTTCATCTGACACGCTATCGATCCTACGGCGTCGCGGGAGACGAGAGAGTAGACTGCCTCGCGAAATGCCACAGGTTTCAGGGAATCTTTACCTTTCGCGCCCGCGAAGTGTGTTTCACCCCTTCCTCCCACTCGTTCACCGCCTATCGCGGCGCCGTGCCGTTTCTACCTTGCTGTTCTATCAGCTTTTCTGCATCTACGTACTTCTCTGTTCTTCATCTATATACATATATATATATATATATATATATATATATATATATATATATATATACGTACATACATACATATATACATATATATGTATATATATTATGTTCTTGTCATATATATACATTACTTTGTATAAAATAGAAAGATTATTCTGTGCAATGATTAATATAAGATTAAATATATAAAATATAGCCCAGTGTTGGCAAAAAGAAATGGACATGTAGTATAATTTCCTATAAAAAAATATAATGTCGATTATTTTCTTAGTGAATATGACGAAAAAGCAGGTAATAATTTTCCTTGAAATTTTTGTCGAGGAAAAATTGAATCCAGGGTTCACAAAAAATAACTGTGCGACCATTTTTACCACCAATACTGTGACCATCCTAAATAATAATTAATAAATTTTTCATCGTTTTGTTCGGAGGAACATAACGCGCAACAGAAGAGATTGTATTAATAGGATCTTTATCATCGATCTTATTATCGTTTATTAATCATGCAGCAATATCTTCGTGTAAATGTATACGAAGTGCGGATACACGATGTAGATTGAATATAGATAAAAGGATCAAAATTGGTGAATTTTGCGATATTATTAATGATAGTATTATTGTATACAAAGTCAAATATATATAAAAAAAGTGTATCTTACTGATGCAAATATAACATAGACCTATGATTGTAAGATATTATTCAATATGCATGTATAATTGAATTTAATGTTTTTGCTTTTTTTTCTCAAAAGAAAAAAGATAGAAGAGGAAGCACATATAGTATCGTCTTTTCAAATTTATGTAAATAAGTAACATGTATGCATATACTTATATGTAGATATAGTTTATGATAAATGCATATATACATATATGCATATAGATGCGTATATACTGTACTTTATGGGTATTCAAATATAAATATACAATAATTAAACACGCGCAGAAAATTACGATAAATGTTTACAACAAATTTGAAAGATTTTAACTCATTCAAGTCTATGACTTTACTACAAAAATTCTGAATGAAAGTTTCTTATTTCAACTTACATACAATATAATTTAAAGTAAAATATATTTTAACATATAAAAGTTAGAGATTTTTAAAATATTTAACTAAAAGATAAATATGACAGTAAGTGCTATCTTTTTGTACAATAACAAATGAACAAATTCTACATCACATTAATAAAAATTGCAACTAGACTTTAATGGGTTAATTCTATGAAACTGACATAATAACATAATCGATATAAAGATAGATTATAGTATACAGGATACTGGAAAGTATTTGAAAGACACATATATGCTTTAAAACCAACTTTTAGTAAAAGTTATACGAGTTAACTTGTCGCAATTGATAGTTCATTTTTTAATATTAAATATTGTGATTAAGCATTATAATTTTAAAATTTTGCTGAGAGGTAAAGTCTATTTGAAATTAACTTAATTAAATCTTCATTGTTCACCTATATTATGTTTTCATAAATCTTAAGTATATGTATAATAAAAATTTATAATAAAAGTTTATATTTTTCCGTTTATTTTTAATTTAAAAATATTAATTCATTTTCTTGGAGTTATTTTTAGTTTTGATATTAGATTAAGAAAAAACCAAGCTTTTTTTCAAATATTTCCTGCTCGATGTTCTGTGTATATGAAAGAAAAAATGATAATGTGACAGTATTCTTAATCGAGAATTTGATAAACAAAATTATTTTAAAATTTCATAAAAAATATTCTATTATATTTTCACATTTATTTATTTACTTTTCCAACATTTCCCTCCCCTCTTCTGTCTTTTCTTTATCTCTTATACACTCTTTCTCTCTGTACAACATTTTATATAAAATTATTTTCTTTCAATGTATATTCTACTATGATACTTGATCTTCGAATTTTGACTATAAATGTCATTGTATGTATATGAACATATTTTCTGTCTCTGGTGGAAAAGTATAATTCCATCCATAACTTTGTATCATAACATATGCATTATGAAATAGAAGACACGATATCATTTCTATCTTTACAATGTACACGTATCCGCAAGTCATTAATGACGATACTTTGAGGAAAGATTTTTTTCTGTCATATA
>JBCEZX010000014.1:6233959-6250508 GCA_039654345.1 Cataglyphis cursor
TGTACATACACAAAAAGGAAAAAAAAAAAAAAAAAAAAAAATATATATATATATAAAATCATATCTTTAGTCAAAATGATGGTTCCAGGATATATAAGGAATCTAGAATCAATAATTTTATTCAATAGCTTAACAATTGTAGCACGAAAGCCAGCGCGCTAAAAATCTTAATGCACATACAACTGTGTAATATGTACATTATAACAAAAATATTTAACATTTTTGCAAGTATAGTAATAAAATATTCTAATGTAATATTATCTTGTATTGTAATATTATCTTATTAACTAATATTATAATATTATCTTGCATTGTAATATTATCTTAGAATATATTTGGCAGTAATATTTTACTGTATCTATATCAAGAGGTCGCGAAAATTTAAGCTAGCCTTATGTTTCTCTAAAAAGTGATTTAACAGATTTCAATCTTAATAAAGCTTTTTTGAAGCTTCTGTTAATAAAATCTTTTTTAAATTTAATTTCTTATATTTTTGTTTGATAAAGCTTATTTCATATTATATATAATTTTTTTTTATTTTGTATATCATTATAAAAAAATGATAAATAATTTTAATAAAACTTTCAGATAAAAAACTTCCAAATTTGTCATCATCATCATATATATATCATCTTTCGATAATAAAAATTATGAAAAATATAATTATATTTATCCATCATTATTAATAATCCATCATTATTTAAGGCCTTTTAATTATCTTGGGTTAAAAATGAAACATTCTTCAATATGTTCATCAAAATATTGTTTTAAGCATGACCTCTTTCAAGTTAATAATATACTATACCTTTAATTGACTACATTTCGTTACTCATGTTTAAATCCACATAAAGGCGCTTTTGGATGGTATCCTGTCCACTTCCTATATGTAACATCCATTGCTCCTTCCACAGCATGATCTATCGGGTGTATTATAAAAGGTATGGATACCAAACCAATAAGTGTTGAAATCCAAGGCTTTTTAAAAGCCACTCTTGTACTTTTTCTTTGCGCAAACAAAACTGCCGCGCAAATTCTATTTATGGTAAGACCAGGAACTATTATAGACGCAAATGACTGCCATATCAAAGTATCCGATGTGGACAATAGAACATTCTTAGTTTTTTGTGGAGTAGCATCTGTCTATAATCAATTATTAATTATTTTAAAAATTAGTTCAATTTAATTAAACTTCTGAAATCTCAATTATCATATACTTGGTAGACTTTTGCACCCTTGTGCACCGTGTCCGCAAGAACATATCCACTCGACAGCGCATAACTGAACCACACGATAGATTTTGGTACTAGGCTCCTAAATGCCTCTCCAACTTCATTTGCATAACCTAAAGAGAAGAAAATTATTTTATTAATCTATATAACAAAACGTTAAAATGCTCATATATTATCTAATTATTTCACTATAGTTATTGCTGTGCCATTGTACATTTTCTGAAAAATAAAATATATTTACAATAATGTTTCATAGAGTTATTATATAAAGTAAGAAAAACATGACAGAAAATTTTAATAGCATCGCTTAATAATTTACTTGTTATTAACCTAAATATCTCACATATGTGTCCCGGTACAAGTCCACTTCTTCTCGATTATTCATCATCCCGGAATCTCTAATTTTTCAATTATTTTTGATTCCAACTATTTGACATAATCTACGGCGGTTTGCCTCGATGTACGACGCTCAATGTCAAAGTAATTTTTGACAGTGGCGTAGATACATCGACCAAAAATAAAAATTAATTCTCACAAAAATCTCTTTTTCTCTTAAATATTTAGAAATATTTTAAAATATAATATACAATTTACATACAAGAGCAAAAAATTAAACAACAAAACATTTGCTTTAAAATTATATAAAATAAATAACGCAAAAAATTTACAATCTACGCAATTTCGAGAGGTCGATAAGTTCGTGGTCATAGTTCGATATATATATAATATACGGGGTGTCCTAAAAGTCGGACCGGTAAAATATTTCGAAAACAAGGCATTTGAGAAAAAAATGTTATATACAAAAGTTATATGATTTCAATAGATGCATCAAACGGCGATACTCGTTTGACCTTGAGTACAGTTATGAAGGAGATCTCAAGGTCAACTTTAAAATATTAAATGAAAACCGTCCCATTTAATTCGATATCCTTGTAGCTTACCTTAAGAGTTTTTCAAAACATTAATAAAGTTCCTTTCCATTAAATATTTTTCAAGTTATAAGACTTGAAAGGTATACAGCACATTATAATATTATCCGAAAGTGATTTTTACGTACTATTTAAAATCACGCTAACATTGCTACTTAATGCATCACTTAAAACCCTACAACTTTTATTTGAAACATTTTTCTCAAAAATACTTTTTTCGAGATATTTGACCGTTTCGGGATTTTTGGGACACCCTGTATATATTAGGAGGGACATAACCTCAAAATTCAATCGCTTCGCAATGACGGGAATACACGTTCTCGCTTGTGAACGATAATTCACAAAGGATGACATGGTGGATCCGTGATAAATCGTGAATACGCACGTGTCGACCATCATCAGAGAATGATGGCCGACCTGGAATACGCGCGTCAATATCTTAGCTTGCAGATCAATGAGGCGGTCTGCTGGTGGTGGTATTACATCAGGGAGATCTCGTGGCAGGTGATGATCGCCCTGCTAGCGTATCTCTGTGTCTGCGTCTTCCTCTATGCGATCCTCAAGAGAGTGGGCCACGCCGCCTGGCAATTACCAGGTCCACCTGCCAGGCTCCTCCTGGTCACCGCTCATCCGGACGACGAGGTGATGTTCTTCGGACCGCTGGTCTACTGGCTAATGCGCTCCAAGGCCAGCGAGATCTACCTGTTATGCTTATCTATGGGTACATGTTATTGGCGACCTATATCGTCTAGGATCGCCATCGACGATTCTAACAGGAATAATCAGACTAAATGTCAAGCAAATGTCTATTGATGTTTACCAGTGTGCTTGCAGGTGGAGACAAAAAAAGGATAGACGAGCTATGGGAATGTACAAAGATATTGGGCATCCCAGACGCTAATGTAACAATTATTATGTGAGTGTGTTTCACAAAATACTTGCAAACACTCATATTTAAGAATTATTCATATATATATACATATAAATATCTTTAAAAGAACATCATAGAATCTTTAATCTAATTGCATATTTAATGCTAAGTATAATTGTCTAATTGTCTGATTTTCTAAAACAATTTTCCTGAACAATTTTATTTAGCATTAAATATGCACAATGAAAATATGATAACATAGAGATATCTATCTGGTGAATAATAGTCCAACAAATAAATGTGCAGGAGTAGCGAGTTACCAGATGATCAAAATGTACAATGGCCAGTAGATACAGTTGCAGAAAGTATTTTACAATATATAGAAATATACAAAATCAATGCTGTTGTGACATTTGATAAATACGGAGTTAGCCGGCATAAGAATCATATCTCTTTGTACTTTGCAATTGCTTCATTGTGCATAGAGAAAAAAGTACCTCCCTGTAAGTATCAATTTGTTTGCAATTTACATACAATTATATTAAACTAATAAATCAAATCCTGTATTCCAGATTGTAAACTGTATGTGTTAGAGTCTGTTAATATAATCAGGAAATACATTCAACTCTTAGATTTACCTATCAGTCTACTCTCAGCCTCGTATTGGTATCTGGTAACATACGAACAGAAACGTATAATTAAAGTAAGTTCGTTGAGCATTCTAATTTGTTGAAAAAAAAATTATTAATTTTTTACATCTTTATATATAATGTTTTTTCAATATCGTTTCCTTGTAGAGTGCTATGGCTGCACACAAGTCCCAGTATGTCTGGTTTCGAAAGTTGTACATGATCTTTTCACGATACACATTCATTAATACCCTCCAAGAAGTCAGTGCTCTTGATCTGGAGCTGGATCTCCAGTTTGATGAGGATTGAACATTACACAAAGAAAGAATTGTACAAAATATGTAATTAATGATCACTGTACATACTTTGTCTACCAATGAATTACATTACTGTACATTACATAAAATGAAAATTACATACCAAAGCTATGTATGATCATTTTAAAATTCATGCAACATACTTTAAAAACGTGAAATATTTTTTTATTTATTAATAAGAATATACATAGCAGTTTATTCCGAACGAAAAAGCGGCAGTTTTTTCGGCATAACAATAAATCAGCTTCTTGTTCTTTGAAATAGAAAAAAAAAAATACATTCTATGTGCTGTTTTATCCTTATCTATTTTTTTGTACATAACTCTTCATAGTTCCATATGCAAAATTGTCATTTGATATGTACATTTTTATTCATCAATAGTGTATAATAAAGTAATCTTATCATAGATAAAAAATCGCAGTTTTTGTTCTTTGCAGAACACAAGGTTTCTCTTATCGAATAATTCCATAAATTTTGCGAAAATCAATGTTATTTGAATTGAATAAAAAATTTGAGCAAGTAATATATAATGAGTTAAACTCGCGATTATATATATGTTTAGTTGTTTCAACAGTAGTTATACAAGTCATAGATTTTTTAGCCAAAATTTTTTTCCTTTTTGGCACAAATAATATATATAGGAGAATTCAACTTTCTTTCCTTGTTCTAATATTCAATAGAGGATATTTTTTCAAAATTTGGAAAAAATATATTACTCTTTTCACAACAGTTCAATATTATAGATGTATGCAAGAAATAGAGATATTTTATATGAATATAGATATTCTCTTTCATATCAATATTATATTTTCTTGTAACATTTAATTTTCGTAAAAAGCTATTTAATATGAAAAAAAAACTCTCTTTTTGATTTCATAATGTAAATATACTTCAATATAAGCATGTTGGAAAAATATTCAATGAAAATTTAATCATATTTAGAACAATTGCAATATATGCATTATGATTTTATAACTTTCAATTGAAAAAATCTTATTATTATTCTGTTAGTTTGAATTTTTCCAGCATGCTTTAAATATTTGGAATGTAATGAAAATATATGTTTAATTGTTTACTGTGTAAATGTATATATGTATATAAAAAAAAGAAATCTCTTTCGTAAAAAAATCTCAGTAATGAAGACAATACGCACGTCCGAGAATGACTAAGCCTAACACCAAAAGATTAGACCACAAGAATTTGAACTCGTAAATACTTTTTTGTAAGGGTGATATTATATTTATCATATGACAAGTTTGTCGGACATAGCAATTGACTATAAAATAAAGGATTTTTAAAATTTCTAGCAAAATTTTAAGAATTCTCTTTCTTCTTTGATATCTCAATCGATATGTTCAACATACATTTTGTTATATGAATGTAATATCAACCTAATACTTTACGATACTATTAGGCAAATTATACAAATTATAACGCACTTGTGCATACATCGAAAAAAAATATAATATAATCGAAGAAAAAAAACAATCTCTGTGCGCTATAATCACCTGCATTTCAAGCATGCACAGGACAGATTTCAAATACTTTTTCCTATGAGTACGAGTTTACGAATTGATATCGTCGTAAACGTATAATTTACATCCTAGATCGAAGAAACTCGGCGAATGATCTCGATTTGAATCGAGCAATCCATGCTGAGGATGAAAATATTACGTACTATAAATCGGTACGTATTCTAATAAACATTTTTTTTTTATATAAAACGAAGTAAATGTTTATATACGAGTCGCAGATAAAATGGACGGCATAGAGTTGATTCCCGCAAGATCCTCGAATCAGTAAACTATCGTAACGGCGACAGACACGCCGCAATGAGCAGTATACCGAATTTAGGTACATAGAGAAGAGGAAGTGATACCTGGAAGAGATTTCCAATCGGACGTAAGGGTTTCACTGTGTTCCAGTGAATAAACCCCTTACAAAGGATTCATAACGAAGATCTCGCGGGCCGTGTCCTAGAACCTATCTTTGCCACGATGAGAACCCAGGGTACCCATTCCCGGTTGAGGAGAATCCGGATCGATCGCGTCCTGCAGATATTGCAGTTCCTGCAGTTCCTGGAACTTCTCGTGATCTCGAATGTGCGCATAATTCGCAGATAAGCACATCAGATAGTGTACTAGGCTTAGAATAACCAGCATGGACGCTGCAGTCGCCAAGATGAACATTACTTCAGCCTTTTCCACAAAATCTTTGCAGAATAGTTTGACCTCCTGAGGTCCGCACACTTGCATGTCCTGTATCCGTGTGTTGTTTGGAAATAGAAAACCTAAAATTGTGTGAAATTACTTAGTATTAATCAATTCGAACAGATAATAATCTGATATAGATATATTTTTGAATAACTAAATTTAATTTTTTTTTTTAAATAAGAAAAAAGAAATACATAAAGATATTCTAGTTCCAATTCATCAAGTATTAATTAACTTGTATAAAAAAACATACTGAATTGAGTAAAATTAATGCACTCATCAAGAGATTGAACACGTGGATTGCTACACAGGCCCCAGAATATAGTGAATATCAGCGTGACGATAATAAGGAATGCAAATATCAGAAGCCAAGCTATTTGCAAGATATAAATGATAGTCATAAACTGAAAAAATAAAAACGTTTATATTAAGATAATAATCGGAATAACTTTCTAACTGTCAAAGATTTTGATATTCTAGATACATACAACAGCACAGGAGATACGTCCACCCACTCTGGATCTCCAGGCTCGATAGACTTTGTGCCTTGTAGCACCAGTTGCTAGGCAACCAACACACAAAATCATAAATCCTAAAGCTGCCATGCAAGCTCCAATTGACGCGAACACCAACTGCACCGCTTCCAACCATCCAAGATGCAGATGAAACACCTTAATCAATTTCGTAACTTGAGATATATAAAATCTTTAAGACATTTCTAAAGGATATTTCTAAAGAATATGATAAGTGATTTACCTGATCCATCATAAGAGCACACAATGTCGCACCTCTATACATGGTACCGCAGAAGATTCCAACTCCTAGGCAACACATTATAGTTGCTATGAGAGTTGCGTACGGCACTCTAGCCATACAATCATTGCACATGTTCCCTATAAACAAGAAAATTTTATATTTCTTATTATGTTTGGTATATTGTTACTAAAGAATTATCTATATGTATGCGATTAAAGTAAATTATATCAAAAATGTGAAAGTATACAATTCTAATACCTCAATATTTATAAATAAATAAATTGTACATATATAGATACATAAATTTTTAGTGTCTATATTTTCTACAGCAAAATAAGATAATGTTTGTATTATTTAGCTTCACATTCAAATGGTATTTTCGGAAACTTACTACATGTTCGTTCGTTCGAATTAATGCCGTGGAGACTACGCTCAGAAAATCGATCTATACTCGTATTACTCGCAAATTGACCACGCAATGGTAAACTCTCTCTGACCTGATGTAATTCACGCAATCTCACCATTTTGATATTGTTATACGAATCACAACAGACGATCGAATGCAGATAAATAAAGAACACGAGGCGAAACGTGAACGTTCAACCAATGACTAAGGCGACTATAACGATGAGTAATCATCACTTTTATCTACGAGCTCATCAGATAACACGCGAGATGTACGTGCAAGTATACGTATGATCTCAGTTCATTCATAAACTCGTGCGTGAACGTTTCATTAGCGTACTAAAATAATTGGCGCGTGACGTTTATTATTGTTGATGTCCATAATTATAATACTTCATCACTGCAATGACAACTACTCTTCTCATTCTTAATAAATTCTCCTTGAATTATTATTATTATTTTTTTAATCAGTTATAATTTATACTATAAAAAATAAAATTAGCAGTTTGTGTAGCTATTGTTAACGAGATTAATTAACAATCAGCCTTATAAACTTAGCCTTATATAATGTTTACAACCGTATGGGATTGTTGACAAGTATGACATATGACGTATTGTTGACAAGTATGACATATGACACTCATCCACACTCGTTACTCGAATTTCATAATTCGATCGTAAACAATTGCATCAATTTATAACGGAAAAACGAGGATAAAAGAAAATTTCATCCAATTATCGTGACAGACTCACCCATATTCGTAAGTACGCGTCCAGTTCACTTTAGTTGAGGTTAGGAACGCTCGAACGAAGAATGGGCAGCGCCCGTTCGTGGAATCTACGAGATTACAGTTTCTCGTTAATTAATTACCGCGGCAATTACGCGTCCCTCGACCGTGATAGCGAAGGACATCACAATCACCTCAATCGCTGATTATAAAGAGAGAAGAAAACAACACGGCTCGGAAAAATCGATAAATTAAATAAAAAAGGATTCGATAAATTTTATATGAAACTTTAATTTCTCGTTTGATAAGTTACGTGTATAGAACGTATAGTCGCATTCGCTTGTTTACTATCTGTCAGAAACACCCCGAGGTAGCACCCTGACGTAATCAACCACCTGTGAGCACAGCTTTCGATTCCACGGATGATTTCTCGCGCACGAAGAATCTTATCGATCTTATCGCGCGCGCGCGCGCGCAACGATAATGTTGGATTTCGGGAATATTACGGGGAACAGTGCGACGACTTCCAGGGGATATCTCGACCAGAAACGGCGTTCAATATGGCGTCGAGAGGAGCAGATGAATGGGATCGTTGGCCTCGCGAGGGATTGTAGATTGTAGGGCGCGCCGTAGTAGTAAACGCTCATAAAAAAAAAACTATTCCCTTCAATGGAGTGGGGGGGATTGACGAGAATGATAATGACCGACTGTGACCCCGATTCGATTGAAATGTTATGGCGAACGGCGTAGAGCCTTCCTTCTTCAATCGAGGATAATTCCGGGATAATGCTTGATTTGTTCTTCGTATAATATTCTTTCGAATTTGATCTTCATGGGATAAGAATATTTAAATTTTAATTATGTGCAGAGATAAGAAAAAATTATTAGAAAGATGTATATGGGGTACATAGGTGTCTACAGGGATTTGCTCGCTTAAAATCAATAAAAAATTCAACAAGCATTTGGTCTCCCTTTGAATAAAGGAAGGGCAAAGTTGTACTAACTTTGCTGATCTCTGTCCTAATCCGTAGAAAAATACATTTTTTTTTCTGATTTCAATAGAATTTTTTTATATCTGCCTTGCTCGAATTTAATTCATTTTGCCTGCTTTTCAAAAATAAAAAAAAAAAAAAATTTTTTTAATTTAAAAGAATTAGAAAACAGAGAGAATAACAGAAACAAAGAAATATCCTTTCTGGACATGCAATTACCTTATCGCGATAAGAAAATTTTTACTACCAAAAAATGTATAAATTTCAAATTATAAATATTTAATTCTGGAAATTAACATCTTTCCCCCCACCCCGGAAAAAATCCTGCGGACGCTCCTGATGAGGAAACACAGCTGATGAAAGATCTACAATAAGTTTGAAAATTGGCACTTATCTGTTTCTTTTTTTTTGTACTTTATTGTTTGATTTATTGCGAACTCGCTTCTCATTGCCACTCAGCGATATATAAAGCAGAGAGAATAATTAAAAAATATTTTTTAAATAGAAACAATAAAAAATAAATATACCTGTGTATAGTTTGTTACTTTAAGTAGCAGCAGATATTGAATTTTGTTTTGTAGAATTTTCCTTTGTATACTACAGATAATGTGGGAACATTTTCACTTATTTAAGTCCCATAAGAATTACTCTTAAATTTCTCTTAACAGTATTATTTACATACTTCCTTTCTCCGCTATCTACAAAAAAAAATTCAATATTTTAAAAAAATATTTTCTTGACCAAATTGTCTCTTTCTTATTTGTCTTATTGATTCTTTAAATAGAGAAATGAATATTAAAATACCTTTGTATACACAATGCTCGAATAAAGCTCAAATTAAAAATGTATCATGAATATAATAAGCGATTCTTTATTATTATTGTATACTTAAAAATATTCATTAATCTATGTTTAGATCTGTATAAGTATTTATATAAATCTATATTGTATAATCTGTAAATCTATAATAAGCTTACAGTCGATGCGAGAGTGATTTTTCATTCGTATTATACAAAATATGCAATATTTTCAATTTGAGCTACCGAATACACTTGTGCCTTGGTTCCATGAGATATTGAAGAACCATTGGCAATTGACGAAGCTTCTCTTGAATCGACACTTCCAAATCTTGCTGGTAATGCTTATTATATCGCACAACATTGCCATCATTACTTTCATATGTAATGCCACCATGATTTTGTGGACTTACCTGTAACAAAATGATCGATTAAATAATACATTGAAGTTAATAATAAACTATCTATGAAACTAACTGTGAAATAAAATGTTACTAAAATGAATTAAGTTGAATATCATTATAAAATAAATTATCTAATAAGACAACAATTAAGAGAATTAATAAGACAACTTACAGTTAAAGCGGATCCATCTCTATATTCAACCCGGATGTCGCCGGACGATAATTTTGAAGCGAAACCGATTCCCGGGACCGCTACCATATTCGCATTATTATTAATATTATGCGCAGAATTCATCTTGCGCGATCTAGAAGTCACCGTCGAAACGACGGAGCAGCTACCATCAAATGACGGCAACTAAACGAGATTCAACATTATTTTAGTAGAATAAAAAATCAATTAATGTACTAAAAAATTTTAGAAATTTTTCGCTATATACTTACGACTGGAGAAATGTTTCTAGTATGCGATATATTTTCTTTCCCCTGATGGGGAGCATCATTCAAAGCCGTGTTAGGCCTTCGTCCAATTATCACAGGAAAACAGGGATGCCCAGTGGCCGCTTCCAAGGATGTCAAAGTTGATTCCAGCAGTAAGCATCGTTTATAGCACTCCGAATAATGTTCGCAATAGTTTTCAAGATGCGGCGAAAATTCACCTTCAACAAATGTATCACCATTCTGGTCGGTAATCTTCACTACACCATCTACTCGGATAATCTGGAATGTTTTTAGAAAGAAAAGTAATATAAGATCAGAAAAAATTAAATTGTTGACTTACATAATATTAAAATTATAATATTAATATTTTTGATAGTTTTATATTCCTTTATCAAAATATACATTAATAATACATAGAAATCAATGAATTAATAGCTGTGTATACCTTTACTCCGTTGTAAAAATGCACTTCGCAGTCAGGCTGTGGACCATTCTCCATAAAAACACATTTTGCACGCTGAGTATACAGCGTTAATTTTGAAGTTTTCGCCTGAATCAATTTCACGAAACGGTACGCGTATATGTATTTTCGATGATGACATGCTGGTAAATTTTCGTATGAATAAATACTATCCGCACCTCGGCTGGGCAACGGTGGCGGCTGCGAACCAACTTCTGTAGACGTACTCGGTTTATAAAGAACTACTCGTAAACCGTCGCCTGATATTCTGCACACATTGCTGATCTTTTCCTAAAATAGCGAAATTACACGATTACATATAAATACACAAATTTATTATACAGTGAGCATTAAAAAAAATTCCATTTATATTATGATTTTTGTACTAATCGTTTATACATACTTTGCCATTTTTGCGTTTGACAAACTCAATGCACACCTCCCCATTGTCTAGAAGCGTAAGAATCGCATTGTTCGTTCTGTGCCTAGTAGGTTGTAATCTGTTGGAATTCAAGGGAGGTACTTGTAATTTTGCACTCTCCTCAGTTCTTTCCGTATTATGATTTTCCGTGCTCTTTTCCTTTCTTGGCTTATTATGCCTTTCTGTCATTCTCTGTCTCTCTAAATCGTCATGCTCATACTTGTAATTATCGTACTGTTCGTTTTGCGAGAGCATCTTACTGCGAGATGTTGAAATACCTATTAACACAGAGTCCTCTTTCGCGTTGTAACTCCCGTATCTTGCTCTGTGATTTAACTGCATTTTCGCAATAGGTTCGGATAACGCTTCACTTCTCACACTAACCATAGGCACTATCGGCGTTGTTGCTGTTCTTTCCTCCGAACGAGATCGGAGTTTCGACCGACCGTATGAGGACAGTGTTCTACCTAATCCGGAATCCATCATGCCATCAGTTAAAAAATCTGTAATTCCATATTTTTCCTGCAAAAATGAAAATGACTATATTAATGACTATTTTTTTATGAACTCTATTTAATGTGGTGTTTTTTGTTATATATTTAAATTACACATTAGATATGTTAACTATTTTGTTAATACATCATTACTTACATTATAGAGCCTGTTTTTTTCTATATTTCTTACAAATGGATGCTTGTGAATGTCTCGTAAGCGTATCCTCTCTTTTGGATTTTTTTTCAGTAATTTATCTATCAAATCTTTTGCATTATCCGACAAATAAGGTGGCATTACGTAATCAGCCATTACTACTCGTGTTAAAGTACTCTTAACTGCATCAGTGTCGAACGGCGGTTTACCCACCAATAAGGTATACAACATACATCCCAAGCTCCATACATCTGCCTCTGGTCCATGTGAGGATCTTGTAGCAACCTAGAAATTTTTTAACATCACAATCTAGTATGATTTTGCAATCTGGCAATTTCGAAATATACATACTTCGGGAGAGATGTAATTTGGCGTGCCACACATAGTCAAATGTTTTTCATCTGGTTTAGTTAATTGTGTAGCTAACCCGAAATCTGCTATTTTCTGTGAACATGCAAAATAAAGTAAAAAAAAGAAAAGAATTTTTTTACTCTAAGAAACTAAAATATATATATGTTTTTACCACTTGCATATCTTTGGTCAGAAGTAGATTAGACAGTGACATATCTCTGTGAAGTATCTGATGAGAATGAAGGTAAAGTAAACCTTGTACAACTTGTCTAATTATTCGGGCGGCTAAAATAATAGAGATCTTATAATTGTAACTGAGGAAGAGGATTTTACATAACATCTTGCCCATATATAAACTATATTTGTATACCATGATCTTCGGGCAAAGCTTTGGTGCCCTGCGCTTTAAGATAGCGTTGAAGTTCCCCATTATGACATAATTCTAAAATTAGGTACACATAGTTTGCATCTTCAAAACACGTATACAGTTCCAAGATAGCTGGATGTTTCAATCGTGAATGTATCTCCACTTCCTGCCTGACTCTACCCACCATCCCAGCAGCTTGCATCATTTTCTTGTCGATCTATAGAGACAAATAAGTATAAAGAAGCAACATAGATTGTTTATACTAAACATAATTGTTTATACTAAAACAATGATATAAAAAATTTCATCATGTCTTGTCTCTTTAATAAATAATTTATCGGCTCGAGTAAACCACAAGTGTGATCTCAAAAATATTGGTCTCATCTCATTTGTCCAATATTTAAATTTTTCGCCGAGATTGATTAATGACTGTATCCATTATTTCAAAATTATTGTATCAATCAGTAACATAAATTTCAAACTGAATGCTCGATACGCAGGCCAAACGTAATTGGAGTAACACTGGTCTTTGGATCTGGATAGCAGGAGCTCCTCGATTTTGAAAGAGAATCGAAATATATAAATAAATCACCATTTTGATCGCGACTTCCATGCCGCTGCGGAGACATTTCGCTCGGTAAACGCTCCCGTAGCCACCCTTGCCCAGCAGATTCAGCACCTCGTATTCCTGCAACAGGCACGATGGAAGGAGAGTTTTGGTGCACGCGTTGGTTGCCACGACGAGAGGCGGCGACGGCGCAAACAGTGCAAATTCAAAAAACCAACCTCAATGTGTTCGCCGAAGCCGGCCGAGAGCGCCGGCATGACGTGATGACGCATATCGCGCTCGACCGGACGTCGTCGATCATCGATGACCATCTGTTCCGCGCGACCAGAACTCTCTCCTTACGCGAAATTACCCGGTGACAGCATATAAGGACGAGATTTCTCTCGGGAAACCGTAAATACAAACGACATGACGCCGCCCGCCATATACAAACTTGATGCGTTTTGCGCATGCGTAATAAGGATATGCATTTTTTCACTAGGACAATTTTCCCTAGAACCATTTTTCCCTAGGAAAAAAATATTACCAATTTTTCACTTTGCCCTAGGGAAAAGCATATAATCGTGACGTAACGATGACGTTTATAGTCACGTATATGGGATGGATATCTTAGTTTTTGCGGGTTTTTCTCACAAGACAAATTAAATAGTTACGGAAATAAATAAACATAATTTGCAAAAGTTATTTTTTGCTTCATGTTTTTAGTTTTTTTAGTTAATTTTCTAAAATTTTTAAAATAAGTTTAAGAAAAGGATTGAATGAATGGGAATCACACAGAATCTTATTTTATTCGATTAACTTTATTGACTCCCACATTCAACGCGCATGCATGGAAAAACCGCAGTTAAGGGCAATTTTGATCAAACTCCGATTAATTTAATCGTTGATTAACTTATGGGACAGTTAACATAAAAGGTTCTAACAATTTGGTCGTCTGTAAGATAATTAATTAATAATAAAATTTACTGGAGTTTAGTCGAAGTGGCCCTAACAAACTACTAAATGAGAGTGTATTCAAAAATTTTCTACCCGTAGAGTAAAATAGCGTTTAATCAATCAATCAAGGACAAAGGAATCTTTTTTTCTTTGAAATTAAATTGGCGACACATACATATACATAAGTATAGTTCTCATTTTTATTTGAACAGTCGACTTCCAGTCATACAGGGAGCGGATGTGAATTATTATGCGTAATGTTCTTTATTTAAATTTATTTTTTGCTATTTGTTCTTCTTATTAAAAAGTAAGATTGTATAATTCGATAAAAATTGTATCCCTCATTATCATTTGTTTCTAGTCGTCTGAGTAGACGTCTATTTCGTCACCCGGTGCGAATAATTTGACAAGAATTTTTCGAAATCTTTTTAATATCTATTTATCTTTGTATATTTACAATCGAATTTAGATAATCATTTTATTATATATAATATAAAAATCATATGATACGAAATCAATGATTTAGGCTGCTCTGAACAGTATCGAGATAAAAGAACAAATATTTGTATATCAAACTAATTTTTAAATATTTTGTTTTATATTTTTTATGTTATTATGTTTTATATTTTTCTTTCTCTTTCTTTTTTTCTTTCTCTCTCCTCCTCTCTCTCTCTCTCTTCCTTTCTCCCCCCCCCCCTCTCTCTTTCTCTCTTTCTCTTTCTCTATCTCTCCATATATTTTTACAATTTTATATTTATTTTGATTGTATTTTAGTTAGCGATATTAATATATATACTTAATATATATACTTAATATATATACTTAATATATATACTTAATAAATTCGTGTCTTATATTTATTAGCTGTATTTATTATAATTTCTCGCAAATTTTTTCTCATGTTTTTAAAAAGTAATTTCTCTCTCATTCTGTTTCCAAACTTTAAAAATAATAACGAAAGCGTACGATAATAAAATAATATTTAAACTCTGTCCTAAATATCTCTTCGTTCTCTTCTAAATAGTGATAAATATTTTCTCTTTCCTTCAGCTTAGCCAGCGAAATAATTTGAAACCGATTCCATGTGGACGCCATATGGAGTCCCATGTGTATTCCTTATGCTGCATTCTTAGTATGTCCCCGCACAAAGATCAAGAGTCTTTCTAGGATCTCGTTGTGAGCCGCTATCTTATCAAAGACGGAGGCAACCTCTGACCTCTCTGTAAACACGAAAAGCATTGGGAGACCTTTAGCATCTCCCTCGCCATTCGGCCATTCGTCGATCAGCCAGCAACGGAAATACTTATTTAACTGCACGTGGTGTGGACGCCACATACATTCTCTCTACCTCCGTTTTCATCTTCAATCAAGTCGCCAATCCGCACCCCGATTTATCTCTCGGGTGGTTATCGCGGATATTTTTGTCACATGAGAGAAAGAGCTCAGCCGCCGTGAGTAACGACAGTCTTCCATCGATATCTCCGCAAAATTTAAAATTTCCATTGATCCAAGTGACATAGTGTAAAAGTGGCAAAAAGAAGAAAAACTATAAAGAAAGAGAGAGAGAGAGAGAGAGAAAAAGAAAATAATAGTGATCAGTGTGCCAAAATTATTTATCGCGAAAATTTCTCCTTCTGATAGTGCTTATCAATTAATATTAATCAAGCAATTAAATAGCAACGCATTGCGACAGATTCGTATCCAACATTGAGGGATGAGGACCTCGATAAAAAGGTGCCGATCTTGAAGGACCTCTCAAGGATTCCGGAAACGATATAAGATTTGAGAGTTGGTACCGGAAATTATGAAGGCAATATTGCTTTTTGCGCTCACGTGCGCAGTGTTGACTATCGTGCGAGGAGGTAATTATCAGCAATTTCCGGTGTATTTATTGCAACGTCCGGTATCTCATTAATTTGCCTGTTAATCGTTATCAAGCGATGTTGACGTCTCTTAAAATATAACAAAATAACATAAACACATAAGAGCATTTACATAGTTGAATAAAGATGTCTATATTATATATTTTTTTTCTGTGCCAATTAATATTATTAAAAATATAAATTACGTTTTATATGTATATATATATA
>JBCEZX010000014.1:6254127-6270782 GCA_039654345.1 Cataglyphis cursor
AATTTAATGTAAAAATTTAATGTAACAATTTAATGTAAAAATTTATATATATATATCTATATATATATATACACAGGAAAAAATAAATTTTTATAAAAATAATTGTTGTTTAATTCAAATAATAATAATAATAATAATACCATAATGTTATGAGAGGATAAAAGATTTTTAATAGAAATATAATATAATTATTAATTAATAATCAATTGTTATAAATGGATAATAATTTAATATAACTATATAATTGCAGACATTGGAGGCTTTGAAGGCAATTGGTAACATGGGGCTTGAAACAAAGAGTTTGCGAAGAGACCTGAAGAAATGCATAGATGATACTGGCGGTTTCTTACCCATGGAAATTCGCGTTGCCGCCATCGATGCTCATCGTAGGCTACCGTCCTGTGAAGAGACAAGAGATCAATTTTTCCTTGATTATTATCGCAATACGACGTTAGACACAGAAATTCGTATTGCCTCTTATTTACAAGTAATGCACTGCCCTGATTACAATGTCATTAAAACCATCAAGCACACTCTCAAAATGGAAGAAGTCAATCAAGGTTTGTTTATCACTTATTATCGTAAATCTCTATTATAATATGGCAAGAGATCTATTATAATATGGCAAGAAAATATTAATACAATTCTAAATTTTAATAAATTTGTTTATAATTTGTTTATAATTCTAATTAATTTAGTTTATTCAGAGAAAAATTTTAATTTATCATAAAAGTTTTAATTGTAATTTTTGCTTTTAGTTTTTAGTTTTGTTCTTTTCGTAATTTTTTTAAAATTATTTTCAGTTGGTTCTTTCGTATGGAGTCATTTAACGAATCTCTACAATTCCGCCTCGCCTACTAGAATCGAGATTCAAAGTCTGCTCACAGATCGGGACATCGATAACAAGTTCAACAGCGACATTAGAAAGTTTTCGCGTAATTACGAAAACTCCTTCTTTTCTGAGGAGTATAATATCGGTGCGAATTATCAAACAAATTTGATTTTCTCTCCAAAATCATACGTGCCGCGATCGTTGACTTTCAACGTTACCGCCGATCTCTTCGGCCAATCCGTGAATTTATTTGAAGTTACTGCACGAATGGAGGGCCTGGAATATTATGCGGAAAATCTCTTTGGTCCAAATGGCATGTACAGTAACGAAAAAATCTCGAATCACCTTCAGAATTTTCTTAGATATTTCAGATCGGCATCGGAGAAGGAAAATTACTGGGATGATGTAAAACGGTTACCTAACGTTATCGATAACAATTTCGATCATCCAAAAATTAGTCTTGGTTATAAGGTATATATATGTAAAAATTAATAAAATAAAAATATATATTTATCTTCCTATAATTTAAAATTTAAAAAAAAATTGAATTTGCTAAAATAAATACAATAAATATCTTATAAATAACAAATCAAATAAATTTGCATACAGCAAGATACAGCATACAGCAAGATAGATAATATAACATGCATATTTCGATAAACTGAACAAATCATATATGGTGTAATTTTTTTATGTACATTTTTTATATACATACAAGCTAATTATAATAATGTTGTTTGTTGCAAAAGATATTCGGAAATGAGTTGAAGTTTACGATGCTGGACGGCGACAAGCAAGTGATGTCCGCACTGGCAAATTTCAATCTTTGGCAGAAGATAAAAGAGTTTTTGGCTATGCAAGAAATCCTCTATGAAAGGACCGGGGTGTTCTTGGATTCCTCTTACGTTGTGCCAACAGGATCCGGTTTGCCGATTCGCTTGGACATCGCTGGTTCTGCGGCTTGTAATTTCAAGATTTCGAAGATACTTAATGATGCTCGACTAGCTAACAGAGAGTTCCAGCTCACTGCCAATATCACTTCTAGGTTTGTTTATTTTTTGTGTATATATATTATACTCTCAAAAATTATTCCATAATAAATAATAATTATAAATGTAATTATAAGAAATATAAATAATTAAAAAATATCAATACTTTATATGAATTATATCTTCTTTTATTTTCATAATCTTCTTCTATTCTATAATATTCTATTATATAATCTTCTTCTTCTTTTAATTTTTTCTTCATTCTTTTTTTAATTTTTTTTTAAATTTCGATATTTATAATATTCTGATAATTAAAATTCTCTTTATATATATAGTTTCTATATTTAATTATAATTGGATTTTATTTAATAAATAATATCTTTGCGATTTAATAAATAATATCTCTTTTAAGAAAATAATTTCTTTGTTAATTTCTTCTTGCGTTTTTTTCTTTTATATTTCTATTTTCTAATATATTTCTCATTTTATTTATGTTTTATGTTATGCTTTTGCAGCATAAGTGCCGATATAATAGGCACGATGACCGTCGATGCTTTCTACAAATCTGCCGGACTTAAGTTACGAACTAACATTTACTCTTCCGGAATGATGCAGCTTCATTTGAACGTAAATGACACCCGTTTAGCGCGAGTGAGTCTGGGCTTACCGAATCGCAAAGTAGATGTGCTCTCGTTATTCTCGGACATTTCTTTCATCAAAGTTAAAGGTGCCGAGATTGAAGAAAAGTCTCTGGGCATCTTAGCAGTTGATCAAGATCAAAAGAATTCGCGACATCCGGTAATCATACCTAAAAATATCGTTAACAACACCACTTGTAGCTGGGCAGCCTTAAATAGGCTGATAGGTTTGAAAATGTGCACCGACTATCAATTCACGAATGTGACCAAGGATATCAAAGCGCCTTATTTTATCCTTACTGGGCTCACACTCTTCAAGGTTTCGTTGCTTAAAGACGATCCAACTGCTAAAAATTATGTATTAGAATATAATTGGAATAAAACTCAGGTAACAAAAAAGTTGTATGTAATTTCTCAATCGCCATATACTAAAGAAATTTTGTGTAATTTTAAACGAATTTTTTGTAAATAATTATTGAAATTTTTAAATAATTAAATGATATTGATGTTTAATGAAAATTGTTTCTTTGAATATTAAAGCAAAAGATATTTTTTATGTCTTTTGTTAATTTTATTTCAGAAACATAGTACGTTTAAAGTGATATTTGACACACCTGGTTCGAAGGTGAATAGAGAAATAAGCGCTATTGTCGATTTTGATATAATAAATAATAATGTTACCGCTTTAATTCATTCGGCCGGTAATTCTTTGATTGCTAAAGGTTGGTGTTTTGTGAATGTATTTATCTAATTTTTTATTCAAATTATGTTAATAATAAAGGTGTTAAAATGATGCTCTTATATTTCCAGGCACGTACAAACGTTCTGAAGATGAAACTTACATAGATATCGGTTTCGATATCAATGGTACAAAGCACTTGGATGCCAGCGTGGGCTACACGAGAAAGAAGTTTACTAATGGTTACACTTATCATCCTAAAGTCCATCTAACTATCAATAATGAACGCGTTGCTGCCATTTCAGGTATTTTGTCCTCTTTTTAAATCGATTCCAATCTTCGTCAGTTTGTAAATAAAGTAATTTTTTTGTATTTAATATATAGCTAATATATAAAGTATAAGTAATTTTAGTATATACAGAGATAGGATATACAAATAATACTAAAAAAATTTTTTTAACCACATCAGGTGCGATAAGAAACGCGCAAAAAAACAATGTCTCTCAATTCGACATAGACTTGACTTTTCAAACAAAGCGAGTTTGGAGCAAACTAATTGGCTACATCGTTCAACGAAACATTAGCCTGGCCGGTGATTTCCAATTAGATTATCAGCTACAACGTATGCCGAGGAAGGAGACTCTCCATTTGGAGATCTCGCTATCTAACCGCTCGTCGAGAACACTCACGCACAAGACTGCAGAACTGAAGCTGCAATCCACTGCCTATCCGCAACTTAATACTGTAATAAGTGCTTGGTATCAACAAGCTCTCGGCCACTTAGAGCTGCACGCCGAGATGAACTCGAATCCGCATCTCAAGGATGATCGGCACAAACTCACGGCGCAGCTTATCGTCTCTTATTCGAAAATGTACTTTCAAAACCAGGGCACAAAGGTCAGCATGCTGATAGCCGTCACCAAACCTATTCAAAACCTGGATCTCAAAATGGGTATCAATCATTACGCTCTCGGTGCCGAATCGAAGACCAGTTTGCTCATAGGATATGCACCGGGTAAGATGCAAAGTTTATTATTATAAGCAAAATTTATTTGACTATAAAAATATTCAATAAATCTTTTCCACTTGCAGGCAAGGAGATTAGTCTGATCGTCAACATCATTATGCCGCGTAATCTGCTATTCTCCATAGAGGGCCACGCGAACCTGACAATTCCGAATTTCAACTCAATGTTGATCGATGCACGTATCAACGAGCGATCACGACGTGAATACGAGCTAGATTTCGCTGGCACGTGGTTCAGCGGTCACAACATAACCGCGCGTGGAGCTTATTCCGATCGATCGTCAACTGTCATTATGAATCATCACTTGAAAATGATCTTCAAATCGCCGAGCTTTGTATCTCCAATTCTGCTTAATTGCTACTTGTATCAGAATCACAGTGACCTAAGAGTCAGTTTATATGCCGAACAAATAGACTATGATAAGTACGCCTTTATATTGAATCATACAATGGTGTCGGCGACCAGTATAATGTCATATGTAGAAGCCAGGTATCGCGGTAACGTGTATTCGGCGATGACAAACATCGACACTACGCGAGAAATCCGTTTAGAGCTGCATTTAGACAAATGGCGGGACGTACATCTGACCTTAAGTGGCATCAACGAAGAGAACCGGCAAGAGTTGGCAGCAGAGCTTAAGTGGGACGCCAACAGGGATCCTGCTTTAAAACTCAGCACAATGTTGCAATTAAGTAGAGTATACCTGATGGATGCAGCTTCATCCGGGATTAAGCGAAATGCGATAATAACTTTGACTTATCCTGGTCGACTAATAACTGGTTCTTGTGACTTGGTTATACGTAATCCGCACAGTTATCTGATAGACGTTACTGTGAATTGGAGTCCGGAGAACGTAATCAAGGCGTCGATTAGCGCAAACTATGACATACAGCCAGAAATGATATCTGCCAAATTGGAGTCGCAACTGTTAATGCCTTTTGAACAATGGAAAAAGACTGCCTTAAACGTAAGGTAAGAGTATGCATTTGGTTTTGAATTATTCTATTTAAGCGATATAATAAGATATACAAAATACTATTAATTTTATCTAGTTTTTTTAGTAAAGTCAGATCAAATTCTTGCTTCTTTTTGACGAACTATTTAATTTTCAAAGTTTTAATTACAGAAAAATAACTTTTGCTATCAATTATTATTTTAATCCTATTATTGCTCGCAGATATCTACAATTGCCAGATAAGATCATAGCTAGCAGCAGTGCTTACTGGAAGGACTCCCAGCATATGATATTGGAATTATATGCTACCGCGAGTGAGTATGAAGACTTAAAGGAATGGACGGCAAATTATGGCTTGACCAGCACTGTACACTCCAACTCGTGGATGACTGTAAACATCACTCACAAGATGCTACGTTCGGAAACAATTGATACACATGTGCTGATCAAGTATAATCCCGACAAAACGTTTGATGCGCGCAGCATCTGGCAATTAGACAAGGAATCGGACAATGTGTTCAATCTTACCGGCAATCTTTACCTGCATTCGCCTTTGGCAAACTACCGGAAGAATGAACTCAAGTGCCAGCTGCGTCTCATGACTAGCTGGATGTTCTTCGGCGCGGCTAATCTCGATCTGGATAAACGCAAGTACACCGGCCGCCTGATCGGCGACCTAGTACGCTGGAAGGAATCAAAGGTAGAGTTCAATGTTACCACGCCGTTGGAGAAGGTCGCCTTCGTTCGTGGCAGATTCGGTCTGTCGGAGAGCAATCGGCATGCAGTGGCAGAGATTATCACGCCGAATGGTCCGCTGGGTGTCGAGGCGTTATGCCAGCTTTTCACCGCCGCTTATGACTTCAACATCAAATTCATGTTAGCAACGCCTATTGAGGTGTTGCAAAAGGCGCTGGCAGTGGCCAAACTAAATAGGCGTGAGGCTGACTTCAGGATTGGTTATAACAATATCACGGCAGGCTTTCTTGGTACTTGGCACTATGAGAATATTACCAATTTCGATTATAGTTACATAGTGCTCACGCCATTGGAGGGTCTGCACGAATGCGGAGTGATCACCAAATTGATTGTGGTACACACGGAGGCTGAAAATATGTTGGACATAGATATGGAATTCTCGTTAAGACTGGCAAACAATAAACTTGGTGTCAAGGCTAAGGGCGGACCAAAACCTCCGCCTGTTAAGATTCCGCTGAAACCTGGTATTATATCTACAACAAATGATCCTGATGTCGATGAGTCGACAGAGGAAGAGGAAGAAGAGGAAGAAGATGAGGATGGTCTCTATTGGCGAGGAGAATTGCAGGTAGGTAATTGTAATTTAAATAATGTAATTCAAAAAACTAAGAAATGAAAAACTAATCATAAAAATCAAATTTTTATATTAAATTTGAAATTTTATTTATAGATATTATTAATCAAACATTTTTCTCTTTTTCTCTTTTCTCAGATATTAAAAATTATAGCTATTATAAAAAATGTGATAAGAAAATATGATATACAAAATTTTAGCTATTAAATAAGTAAATAAATATAGAAAAAAATATAAAAAATAAAAAATTAATTTAAATTAATTAAGAAAAAAATTAAGATTTTTATACAGGATGCTAAATTTCAAACGTAATGCTAAATGTCTCGGTAACTGAATAAATTATCAAAGTCTGGATATTTTTATTCATTCAAAGTTAAATTCTTTATCAAAATTTGACCATCTCGAAACAATACAACTTGAACAAAAATCGGATCTCAATATTTCATTATCGAAATATTCAACCATTTATACATTTAAAATTTTGCACCCTATTTATTCTCCTAATGAAAGAATACAATTATTAAATTAATATAATATTATTATCTATATTTTTATTCATTTATATAGATATGGCTCGTAATAATCCCGGTTATATCGGGAGAGCTAGATATTGATACTGAAGGTGATACTTATAAGATTCTAAGCACAATACAATTGCCACCCGGCAAAATCATCATACACGACAGCTTTTCCATGGAAGATGTTTTTCATATAAATAATGATCTACATGTTAGTTTAACGTTTAGCAGTATCAAAGAGATAGCATCATTTTATACATTTTTAATCGATCTTGACAAACGGACCTATTTCATGGAAACGATCGTGAACGTTAGGAAAAACACTACATGGATCGAGGTAATATTTTTATGTGCAATTCAAACAAATTTATATTTTTTTATACTTTTATACTTTTTATACTTTTATAATTAAACGAACAATGCAACGAAATATATGCAGGTAAAGAAAATATATATCGAATACATAAAATTTTATTATTATATAGACCGGATTTCACGGCAATTATACATATCATGTCAATACGAATAATACGAAGGCGCATTTGGTGAAATTAAATATAAAAACACCTTTGGAATTTCTTAAAGACCTTCGTAGTAATGCAATTGTAGAGATCGAAGGCAATCTATATAGAAGTACAGTTACGATTCGTGGAAAACAATTAAACACAGAATTGTTTGGAAATATAAAGGTAAGTTTCGCATGAGTCCTAAAATATTTACGAGTAAAAATATTCGCAAATATAAAAATAAAAAAAAAATATATATATATACTTCAATTTTCATATAGATGGAAAAAGCTCTGCTTGATATGATGGTTTCCGGGGAAATCGATTCACCTATTATAAAAATACCGAAAACTACAATCGTCGCAAAAAAGGATTTTACAGGAAATAGGAAGCAACTTAAATTCAGTGCAAGAATGGAAGAGCCCGTATCAAAATACGTAAGTATCAATATATATATATATATATTTGTAATCCAATTAAATTATAAATTAATTTATATTAGCAGTTAATTTTAGTTGAGTTTTACATAAAAATTAAATTATAATTATCTAAATAAAGTTAAAATAAATTAAATTAAATTAAATAAAAAAAATTAAATAAAAAAAATTAAATAAATAAAATTAAAATAAATTAAATTAAATTAAAATTTAAATTGTTATTTCTTATAGACGTCTTTCGAATCCGCCTGGCAAATAGACGAACATCTCGTAAGAGCTTCTGCGAAACTGGAAAGTTGGATAAAAGCTTTAGAGTCGCTGGAAGCTGACGTTCTATACAGTAATGCAATTCGTGTAAACAATACTGCCAAACTGAACGTACGCGTAACGCATCTCGGCGATCAGGAATATCAGCTGGCTGGAAACTTAAGTAATGATAAGATCGACGCCGATGTACATACGCCGTTGTCGCAAGAACCTCACTTCCAGTTCCACGGAGATCTAAGACAGATCAATGAATCGTTGTACGACGTTAGAGGAGAATTAAAAGATCAGCTGCAAGCAAAATCTTATGACGTCAGCTCTGTCATCTTCGTGCAGGATGATACTTTGACTTCGATAGATGTTAGAGCTGAGCCGAAAAGCGCGAACACCGATCGAATGATTTTGAGATTAAAGAGGAAGACGTATGGTCTTTTGCTGGATGTCGACGGTGGATCTTTCAATGGTACTGTCGACGCAAACATCCTCAACAATTTTAATTGGGACGTAAGAGCTCGTACGGATATCAAAAAAGCTGATAAAATAAATATTTATCAGCTGAATACTTTCATGAATGTACAAGTGGATGGCAACACCACTCTATACATTCAAGCCGAAACACCTTGGAATGATAGCAGGATTGTGACTTTGAATGCAAATATGATGCTGACCAACACGAGCGGTGACGCTCGACTAAATCATCGATTGAATGACGATCAGTGCCATGCGGCCATTCAATGGAAACTGATCTACATGGAAGATATGTTAATGAAACTGATCGCAGGATATAACACCGCGGATCTGGGCGAGAAGGAGCTGTCGACTCACGTGTTCTTCAAGAATCTCGGTCGGTTGTACAGAACTATCGATATGGGCTTGGACTTGGACATCGATCGAAAAGCGTGGGAGTTCGAGACAAACGCGACCATAGGTTTCCGCAATAAGCAAAACTTGGACGCGGTGTTCATTGTGAAATTGCCACCTCCGAATAATGATGATCATCGATTCTTGATTAGTTATCATACTAGCAAGGACACGCAGGATATTTCTTACGTGCTGGGCTACAACGCTGTTAAAGCGAAGAGTAATTATGCTTCGGATGGATCGGTTAGTATTCTTTTCTTTTAATATTATATAATAAACAGTAAAATATAATAAACCAATAATATAATAAATAATAAAATTAATCAACACAATAAATTTAAGTAGTTTTTTTATTAAAAGTATTTATGCAAACTGAGAAAAAGATATATAATTCTTTTTTAGAAGAAAACCACAAATTTTTAAACAAAAAGAATAAATTAATATAATTTTTAGAAATTTAATTTTTAGAAAATTAATTTTTAGAAAGTAATTTTTAGAAAATTAATTTTTAGAAAGTTTTAAAACAAATTTTTTTCATTTAAATTATATTCTCTTTTTTGTTTTGTTTCTCTCTCTTTTTCTTTCTTCAAAATTAAAATAAAAATATTTTCTTATTCTTAAATAATAACAATGGAAAATTTTAGGTTCGTATGGCTACACGCGATATTAATGGCCACTTCCGACTAACATGGGGTTTATTGCCAACGGAATCTGTGAACAATCTTTTTAATATCACCTTTGATAAAAAAGAAATCGAGGTCAAATATTCTCTGTATACGCCGAAATTTCTGCAAGAAGAAACACTTGTATTCTTCTTTAGTTACGACGGTAATTCCGATGAACGAAATTTAATTAATGCCGATCTCTTTTATCCTCCAAGACAGCAGATTGGAACTGCAAGGATATTTTATGAAAGTTTAATCAACGTTAATGGAACCATTAACGCTTCGATATCGACGCAAACTTTATCATTTGTTGGATGCAATTTTATTGTACTTACTACTTTGTAAGTAAACCCATTATATTATAGAAAAAGTATTATATTACATAATAATTAATGAATCGTACACATAATGTTATGTAAAAATTGAAACTTTTTTATAAATAAGTAAATAATTTTATAAATAAGTTAAATAATTTAAAAATAATTTTTTTATTATTTTTAAAATTTTTTCTAATTATCGTTTCTCTTTTTATACAGAAAGCAGAATAAGAGATTCATCGAGTGCTTCTGGCCTAATAATACAGCTTCGCTCAACTCCGATTACATTTATTACAGCGAACGATTAGATTCGAATCTAGAAGGTATTCTGCACATAGAAGTTCCTCTAAATGCTCGTTACATCGGTCATCTAACTTACGGCTACAAGAAACGTCCACAGATCACTACGGGTCATTCAATCTTGATCTATAACAATCAGAAAGTACTACATGCTCAATATAATTCAAAGAGTGAGTCCCGGGCTGGTTTCGATAAAGATCGCATTCAAATTACCGTGGAGAACATGTACAAGCCCATAGGCATCATCTACGTGAACCAATATGAGTATAGCGGTGGAAACGAGGGAACCAATTATCCCACCGTCGAGTTCAAGCAAGTGAACATTTATCGGTTAGACAACAGCTCGGCCTTCAACATCACCGGCGAATCCAAGATCCGGACTACCCATACCGGCCAGGACATTGATTTGAAGGCGATGCATTTGAACAAGACGATACAGCTAAAGACGGACTATCAGGTACTACCCGGCGAGTTTGATCACAACACATGGTTAAGTCTAGCCGAGGATGCTTGGGTATCTTATTATGTAAACATCCTGAATAAAACCACGGAGGACATGGACAATCAGTTCATCATTCTTAATTTATCCTATCCCTTACGAAATTTCACTGTAGACGGCTCGTATAAGATCACCAGCAATGAGATAAGTTCCGAAGCAAACTTGCAATGGGAACGTGACGACGAGAAGTCGAGGATCGTCGGTGCGGTCTTTAATTGGACGAATGTCAATATCACATCTATGGAACCTAATAAACATCAAGTCATATTGAGTTTCCGACATCCGACCTTCGAAAAGAATGTCACGTTAAAGGGTATACTGATGAAAAAAGACCACAGGGACTTATTAAACGCCGTCTTCTCCGCGGATTATTCCACCAACAAGGACAAGCTGTTGACATTGTCCGCCTTGTTGAGAGATGAGAGCGATGCATCAAACAGGAAGTACCTCTATAAAATATGGGGCAAGCATGTCAACACCAGATTAGATCTCGACGTGGAAGGATTCGTTCGTAGACAAGGATATATGCTGCTCGAAACGGTAAATCACGCTCGATACACGCGCAGCTATGTGTCGAGCGAAGCTGGAGAATTGATCGGTCGAATTGATCGGAAATCGAGAGAGATATTCTTCCGACGAGTAAACAATGACGAGGTTAAATATTTCACGATCGGTTATTATCCTTCATCTTCTCGTTACGTCGTGAATGGTAGCGCTATCAATACGCCAGAACTCAACGCTACCGGCTATTTCTTTTTGGACCCGAGTGAGAAGCTTATCTGGGCAATGGTTAATTACACGCCCGGTGAGTATATTAAAAGTTAGAAATATTTAAGAGAATTAATAATTTACATCTATCAAAGTAAGAGACATTAAATTAAATTAAGTAAGATAAAATATTGGAATCTAATTTTAAAATTAAATTTAAAAAAAATTTTTAATTAAATTTTTAAAAAATTTAATTTTAAAGTGAGATATTAACTTAGAGAAAACAAGATCTTAAATAAAAAATAAAATGCTATAAATTAAAAATCTTATTTAGAAACTTCAGATAAAAATGTGTTTTTCCTGTTTTATTTTATTTTACAGAAAGTTCTCTTGACATTTTTTACGAATATTTCAAACACATTTTTCGTTACTTCTATTTTTTTTTGCAAACATGTACATTATTTTAAAACTAAAATTGAAATAATTTTTGTTCTTTGAGTTCTTTATCCCCTTTTTACATATTTTGCGTTTTATAGATGCACGAGTGAGTTTAAGAATGAATGGCAATATTCCGGACGCTCGAAACGCCATATTTAACATTTGGAGAACCTACGACGACGATTTAATAATTTCGGACGTTTCTTTCTATCTGAAATTAAATCACTCGAGACTCGTTACCTCAACTTTGCGATGGCGGCCCGAACTCAAAAGTGATATCATTGTAAGTTAAATATTTAGTATATTAAAATATATATTTTTTAATGCAATATAATTAACATGAGATTATACGCGCATGACCACTTGCAGACTACTGTAAAAACGACCTTTAACGAAATGTGTGAAAGTGTAAACAATGATGTCGATTATTGGAAACAATATATAAAAAGTGAAGTAATAAATTCCATTACGGATGTATGGGAGGACGCTCAGCAGGACATTTCAGGATTCCTTGACGATTGGTAGTGAGTATTTCAAAAAATAAATGTTAAATATCTATAATATCAAATCAGGTATTCATAAAAAAAATTCAGTATCACAAATAATATAAATAAAATAAGAAAATTAAAAAAAAATATTAAAATAAAATTTAATTTCTACATAATTATATATTATATCTTTATCTTATATTTTTTTAGTGATCTAAAAAATCTTGAGCATGACTTTGAAGACCTCAAGGTATATTTAAACGAGTCTTATAATGCCAATACCTTCTACATCAAAGATATTGTTGATATCGGGGTATACGCCATTGATGAATTGTCCCTGCGAAGTCATATTCAATCTCTTCCCAACATCCTCAATGAGATCTGGGAAATAATGGGCGAGTCCGGCGAAGCCTTGCGAAATTCATTGCTCTGGCTGATCGAGACCATCAAAAACGCTTATCACAAAGTATCTGAAATTGTCGTTGCTGTATTGAGGGGCGAATCGGTGTCACAGGTGACGGACATAATCGAGAAAATGATCGAAAAATATGATATGTTCATCAAAGATTTACACGTGTCTTTCATCAAATACATCGAGAATCTCTGGAATACAATTTTTTTATCCATCTCGGAACAATGGTATCGCTTCTTGAAGCTAATGGAACCTATGTTTATCCGGTTCATTCATTATCTCGAGACGGTTGTCTGGAAAGCGAGCAAAGAGATGCTCGATTTCCTGTACGATCGTAAGAAGGAGATTATCACATCGCCCTATTTCGATCGTTTTGCCAACTTCTCTCAGGACATCGACAAGGTCTATCGCGACATCAAAGCGAACGATATAGTGACCAACGTGCATAAATATTCGGGTCTGGTGATACAGTTCCTAAAGGAACGTTATTTTGCCTTTGTGCCGTTCGGAAAAGAACTTAAAGACGTCATAGATGAAATTATATCGGAATTGAAGGAGCTTCGAAAATTACCATCGGTCAATTACGCTCTGGAGAAACTCGAGCAGATGTACGATAGGATTGGCTACTTCTGTGAATACTTTGAAGTCAAGGGTAAGATAGAGGGTCTTATCCGGCTGGTGCATTCCAAGATGATGGACATCAGCCAGACGGCGTTACAAGCTGAGAGTCGCTACAGGGAAGCTAAGACCATGTTCATCTTCGATCCTAATCAGGGTCTGATGTGCCTAGAGCAGAAACTGCCCATGTCTTGGCACGCCTTCAATCAGACGCCTGAATTCCACGAGATACCAGAAGTCAGAGCAATCAAGGACATCAAGAAGTATTTCGTCACTTCGAACACTACCTTCTGGAGTCTTTACTATCAGTACAAACCGTACTCGGAGCTGTCGAACTGGTTACCACCATTCAAAGGTTTGTTTAAGAATGTTTAATAATAGGAATTAATATCTAACATATTTTCTGTCTTTCACTGATTTCTTCTCAAACGCAGTGCAAAGCAATAAATAAAATAGAGAATCCAGGAGTAACTGATATGAGATTTTTCTCATTCTCATTATTATATTTCGATACATATTTGCCTTGATTAAATTTTGCAATAAAATTTTAATAGCAAATCAAAAACTAAATTAATTTTTGATATGTGTAATAATTCATTATTTCAGCGCAAGCCATGATTATCGGTTCTCATCATTATATCACTTTTGACGGACGTTACTTTGATTTTGCCGGAAAGTGTACCTACTTGTTAGCGAAGGATTTTGCCCACAATACTTTCGCGATTCTGGTGAAATATAATATACAAGCCGAAGAAATCACTCATCAGATCATAGTATTGATCGGAAACAACGCTATTGAATTGGATCTCTTCAACGATGTTAGTAAAACTTATTATCTCATAAAAAGAATTAAATCAAAGCTTCAATCAATTTTATCTAGGGAGTAAGAAATATCTATAAATTATATTTTCATTACAAGATAAACTATTTTTAATAATGCGGAATAAATTTAACTGATGTATTATTCAGACAATGAAGCTGATCTCCCAATCATCCGGCATTACAACGAATCTGCAACTGCCAATCGAGTTGGATCATGGCACGACGTACGTTTATCAAGTGGAGAACATGGTAACGGTGGAACGCAAGCACAACCAATTCCGGCTGGAGTGTAATCTCAAGTTTAATTTGTGTACCTTGGAACTGTCAGGCTGGTATTACGGGAAGACGGCCGGTCTCTTCGGCACGATGAGTAACGAACAATTCGACGATACCTTGGGATCGAACAAGCTGTTTCTAAAGGACACCAGCAGTTTCGCTCACAGCTGGTCTATCGATGAAGAATGTACTGACACGACGAATCATGCCAACAAGACCCTACATCAAGACAGCACAATATATAAATTCTGCGACGATCTGTTTGTAAACAAGAGTTCGGAGTTCGGTATCTGTTTCGGCGTGATCGATCCGGCTGTGTACGCTAGGATGTGCCTGAACAGTTTCACCGAAGCCGAGATGTGCACAGTGGCGATGTCGTACATGCAGATTTGCATGTTCCGCGACACTTATCTGAGAATACCCGACAAGTGCACCTCATGCACTATGGTGGACGGCAGTCAGGTGGCCGAAGGCCGTTTCAAACGGCTGGAGGATGACAAAGTGCCCCGATCGGCCGACGTGGTGTTTATCATCGAGGCAAAGAGCTGTAATCGGGATATGAAGTTGAATAGCAGCATGGAATTGCTGATTACCCAGCTCGACAAGGAGATGAATGACCGAGGTCTTACGGAAAATCGATGGTCCCTGGTGGTATTCGGCGGTGACGAAGTATACGATCGACCTAGGAGCATTATTCTTGACGGACAGATCTTCACGAAGAACGTGGCACGCTTCGTCGATTATTTAAGCTACGTGCCAGTAGGCAGCGGCAGCCAAGACATTTTCGCCGCGATTGGATTCGCTTCGCAACTCGTCTTCAGGGGTGGTGTGTCGAAGACTTTCATATTGATGCCATGCTCGCATTGCGAACCGGAGAACCAAACAGTAAGTGCTATCCTTAAGATGTGTTTCATGAAATTTCATGATTTTCTTGAATAATCCAATTCATCTTTCAACATTTTGCTTTATAGTTGGAATACTCGGTATTACACCAAGTATTGTTGGAACACGATATCACTCTGCACATACTAATGGATGGCGATTTCCAATTCGAGAAGGAGAAGATCGGCAAGATCTTCTACGGCTTGGACGCAAGCAAGTCGTACACCAAGAAGGACGCTCGAGTACTAACCGGCGACAAAGATCTGCGGAGACAAGTCAAACTTTCCAAGAACGTGCTAGGCTACTGCACACCGCTGTCTTTAGAGACAAACGGCACGATATTCAGCGGCGACAAATTGCGTCTCGAGAAGTCGGCTTCGATTAAAAAATTTGCCAGCGTTTTCGCGAAGAGAGTCGCTCTTACAGCCGAGCCAAACAAGTGCCAATTGTGCGAATGTACCGCTGATAATAACGGCGTCACGCAAATGGAATGCATGCCGTGTGTATACCCGATGCCTGTACACGTGGATTACGTGAGTGTATGTACACCAAGTTTACAAGAATTATAAAAATTTAAGAAGACTTAAGCAACAAAAAATATTTAAAAAAAAGTCTAAAAGATTTATAAAAAGTGTCTTCTAGACACTTTTACAATATCTTATTCAAACATTTTTACGTCTAATTTATTAATTATTTTTCCTTGTTATGTTGTAGGAAACTTTTAATCTTAACGAATCGCTCTCAATGATGCTGCCATTAGATAGTATCGATTATGGCCAAATCGATATAGAGGACGATTGAAGGTATCATTAAAATATAGTTAGATGATATTAGATACTAAATAACTCGCCGGTATTAATCATATTTATTTGCAATATCCTTTGTAATATAGGATAATATAAGATAATACCTACCTCCCTTCCCAATCCAAAATTTGTCTTGGGCAAAATATAAAAAATATATATATATAATATCAAAATCATATATATATACATTAATAAAATATTATATCATTTAAGTATTAATAATTATAATATTTTTAAAACTCATGACTATTGTTGGAATATAAATATAATTATATATAAGGCTGATGAGGGAGGGGAAGTGTGGTATGATCATTATGTAAAAGCACAAAACACAGGGTCGATATATAAAACTTTCTTGTCTATATATATTATCTGTATATAATGTATG
>JBCEZX010000014.1:6304851-6315284 GCA_039654345.1 Cataglyphis cursor
ATATATATATATATATATATATATATTCCTTCGCATTCGCATCTAAACTACTGAATTTGACATTACATATTTTACATACATACGTAGAATGAAGAAAGAGATAAATATAATATAACTTATGTAATAGAAAAAAAATGCTAGCATGAAAGCAGCATGAAAGATTTTTCAGTCATTATTAGATATATAATTTAAATTTTTTAATTTGTTTTTAAATAATTATACATTAAAAACTTAAAATTAAAATTAAACTTAAAATTAAAATTAAAATTAAAATTAAAATTAAAATTAAAATTAAAATTAAATTAAAATTAAAATTAAAATTAAGATTAAGATTAAAATTAAAATTAAGATTAAAATTAAAATTAAAACATATTACAATTAATTATGTATACACATTGTGTGCGATCGTGACGCAGAGAGTTGTGCGTCTGCTCTCTATGTCAAAGGGCTCGAGTTCAAATTCAGCCAGAAACAATCACATCAAATATTCGATTGCCACCTTCCGGAAGGCAACGGCAAACCACCGAGAGTACCCAAAGAAAACCTTTCTAATTTAGGCTGTTCGGAACCGATGTTAAACCGTGTGTAGGTCTTATATGTTTACGGGAAATTATAAAAAAATGTACATGGGATCACGATATCCGGACACCGATATCCGGGCGCAAATACTCACGAAATAGAGGAAAGAAAGTCTGAACATGGGTCAAAAATTAATATTTCGGAGTTACGAATAATTTTATAATAACGAAGATCCAAATAAACATTATTAATAATGTTATATAAGAGCAATAAAATGGAATATTACAAGTAATATGCATATAATATATAATATAACATATGTTATATAATTATTATTTTATAGTAACACTTCATATAGAATAAAATTCATCAAAAATTTAATTAATTAAATAAAATGTATTAAATAAATAAAAAATAAATATATTTAATAAATAAAAAATAAGTTATATATATTTAATTTATAAAACTTGCAATTTAATTTTTATAAAAATCCGATTTTTTCAATTAAATAACAAAAGGGCTATTTACCCATCCAATTTCAAATAATCTGTTTAATATTCTGGATCTCTTGTTGAAATTGTATCAGAAATTAAACTGTCAAAGAAAATATATACTTTGTATTTTATGTTAGTATCCTTTGTGTAGTGTCTTTTGTGAGTTTTATATGCATTTGCCGCGTAGCGGCAAGCGAAGAAACACGTATATAGCAATATTATATTGCAATAATATTCTGGTATATTATAATACTAAAAGATAACAATGTTAAATTGCAGTAATATTTAATATTCATACAGTAACCATCGTAACATTACATAGAAACATAATAACAAATGTGATATACATATTTCAGTTATACATATATTAAATAAGTAACTTGTATTATTTGTTACTGCCATCTTATATTATTATAACAAATAGAATTTAACTATCTTCTGTATTTCAGCCAAGCAAAGAATTCTTCAAGCTTCAAAATTTACAGAAGCTTTTCTATAAAATTCTTGAAATTCTTTCTTTAGTTGAAAATATAGATAGTAATCTTCCTTATTAATATTAATTAATTGTTCATAACTTCAAAATATTAATTTTTCGACTCATGTATATTAGGACCTTTTTTCTTTTTTTTAACACCCTGTATAAGCAAATGTGTGCCTGTCGAAAATTTCGAAAATGTGTACGAATTACAGAGAATTGTAACAACTGTAAAAGCTGTAAAACACGACGGAAGACAAGAAGAGATCAGGATCAATTGTCTCGTACACGCTGGACGGACTCCGGACTCTTTCGACGAGAACACATCATCTCTCCCCGATTCGTGGTCGGCCGCATCCGCCCGCGCACTGGACCGAACCGAGCGAGACGGCGACGCGACGCGACCGAGAGCGAGTAGCCCCGAACGTCGACGGACGCGCACGAGTGGTAGTCGGCTTGAAACGCGCTCGCGCGACGGATCGGCCGCGCGTTTAACCTGCGTTCTCCTCTCGCTGGCACGCGCATCGAGATACGTCGTCGTCCAGGTCGAGTAGTGATCGTGTCGATCCCGCATCTCTTCGAATCGGAAATACACTGAGTCTCTCTCTCTATCGCGTATATCCGGTCGATCTTCATTCGTCGTGAGTCGAGGGCGCGTTTTCAAAAACAGGCGCCCGCGACACTGTCGCGCCGCTCGAGATTCATTTGTCAAGCGCGTTTTTAAAAATACGCGCGCTCTCCGAGTCATAATCTGTGAGAATCTCGTCGAGGATAATATCATTTAGGGAAAACGTCGCGTGAAAAGTGCAAAGTGTGTACATGATTCAACGACGCGCTGTCGAATTCAAAGTCGATCTCGACATCCGAGGAGGATAAACGACACGCGATCGAGCGCGACGACGATTCGTGCTCGAGGCGTCGTCGGATGGACCGAGCGCAGCATTCATCGGAAGAGTGCACGCGCCGTCAACCGATCAGCCTGAGAATAGCGAGACACGGAGGAAGAATAAGCCTCCATTCGCAGGCGGGCAACACCTTGATGAGGCTCGTTATGGATTCCTACCCGATGGTGAGCGATTATATTATTAGTGCGATATGTGTAGCGGGCTCCTACTCCCTACTTTAATATTTATTTCAATGCGATTAAATGGAATATATACATCATTTTCCAAGCATCGCAATAATTCTGCATAAGGAGATATTTATTCCGCGGCACTTTGCATTGCGGTGAAGCGAATCGTTGAAATCACTGTGATTGTGAGTCATATCTCGATTATGCGGCGTGTTCCATGAAATTCGATCGTATCCGGGGCATCGTGTGTCCGCGTCAACGCCGAAAGAAACGTGTTTCTTCTAAATCCTCTACCAATCGTTCGTGTTCATTGTATCGAGGCCTACTTAGAACAGGTTATTTTGGAAATTATTTGTTGCGCACATAACAGCATATACATATATATATTAATCTCGTAAAAAGAAACAATTGGAAAATTTGATTTAAATTTAACATATATCACATGTCCTAAACGATCCACATTTATGAATATGTTAAATTGGTGATACTAATATTAATATTTCAACGTAAAATGAATGTAAACAAAAAAAAAAAATTTGTGTAAAACATATTTTTAATGATAAAATTAACTTAGAAAAAACCGTTATATTAACGGTTTGTCACTTTCACTTCTATTATAGAATAAAATCAACATTTTTTTTTGTAAATTTTAACAGATAAATCCTGTCGCTAATGATATGGAACATATCTATTGTGTAAAATTAAAAATACGTGCACGTTTTTACACTTTTTTTTTATTGTTTTATATTAATAATTTAATTTCAAAGTTGTTAATTTTTTTTAAAGCCTTATCAATTTTCTTAATAATTTAGCATTTGAATTCAATTAACACAAAAGTTTTAACCGACATGTTTTTTAAGAAGAAAACATAAATTTTCCGACTGTGTACACTTACATTAATCTCGTAAAAATATGTACTATTACAATTTTCTATCTGACACAAATACGTAATTCAATTATTTCAAGATATTACTGAAGAAAAAAGAAATAAATCAATTGGCGGGGAAATTTTGAATTTGAAATTACTTTCCTATGTTTAAGAAGCGCGCGAAATATGTGGATATTGGTCGTTTCATGAGCCAGCGATGAAGACATTTGTCATTATCGCGAGCAAAAATTCGATTGAGCCTGCAGACGCTATTATGTCATCAAGACTAATACGCACAATGGACGCGTAAGTATCGACCGGCGTATATCTGGGGCTCGTACTCTCATAACCGCGAACGGAATGAGAATGGCCGCCGTAATTTACGATCCCTGGAAAAGATCATTACGATCGGCGGTTGCGATGTGCGTCATTTGTCGCGATCGGTCCGACGCTATGCAAAAACAGAGTCCGGATCGCGAAAAATTGTCCATTGGCGAATTTCTAATTAATGCGAACGCGCTCGTTCATTAATCGTTATATCGAAGTGCGAGAAAATGCGGAACAAGGATATCGAAGAATCTAACAAAACATTAGAGAGAATTGTCTCAAGTTTTAAATTTCGAATATTAAGCATCTGTGTAATTAATCCGTAATTGATGACATAATTAAACTATCTCTCTCTTATCACTTTCTCATTTTTTTAATTAATTTATTAAAAAAATAATCTTAATTATTTTTATTGGAATCTGAATATATATCTTACAATGCAGCAAAAAAAAATTACATTGAAATTAATATCTTTCTGTATAATTTATTTTTTTCATAAGCAAAAGGACATCAATATTCAAATTTTAAAGTCCGTGAAATCTCACACACATCCACATATATTTAAATTATAAATTTATTTAGAGATTAAGTCTATTCAAAATTAATTGAAAAATTATATTGATATTTTTTCGATTATTCTTTTCTTGCCAAATGATAATTAAAAGCAAAAGCATTTAAGCATCGCAAATGATTGAAATTATTGGAATCAGTAAAGCTCATTGCCATAAATCTTGATCATAAAAAAATTTGTTCAATGTATTTTATGATATTTTATATCGATAACAATATTTTATAATATTTTTATAATTATAAAATATTATTATATTATTTTAATATATTTTATTATATTTTAATATATTTATATCGCTAATAATATTTTGCATTTCTCCGTAATAAAGATCCGAGAAGAACGGGAAATGCATTCTCGATGAAAAAGTTCTTAATCATCTTTATTACCACGCACATACACAACGTACAGATTATCTCGTATACATGCATTCGCCCTAATGTGACGACAGTCACGAGCCTAACAAAGGAATAATCGTCGAGATGAGCAGGGAAGGTCAAGATCGGGGCTTATTCGCATCGAAAATGGAAACTCGCGCTCTCGCTCGCTCGCTGCGGCGCAATTAATCGCCGGGGCCTTCGTAACATCCGCGGAGAGCTCGGAGAGCTCATAACCGCGCGCAGAAATAACCCGCAGGAATTTAACGCGCGCCACTCGCCGCGGGACCGCACTCGTCTCGTCGTAGTCGACTGGATGAGGTCTTTGGGTTAAGTATCGGGGATAGCGATCTCTCGACCGTGGACACGGCGGCATTAGCATAATCTCTTAACGCGCGCGTCCGTCTCTCCTCCGAGATATAGAGAATTCACTTGCGTCTCTTTTGCCGAGTATCGGCCGGCTCTCCTGCAGCGCAGGGGGGGGGGGTCTTGCCAGCCTTACATACGTTACATTCGCATTAAAACGTGCACCATCACACACCGGTCTTCTCGCGGCGCGCCGACTATTATTTCGATCTTACCGCGCATTCCTCTCAACGATTACTACCTGGTTTTTGCCTCTTCCTCCACGACAAAGTCCTTGGAATCGTGGATGAAGTCATTTTGTGGAGGGGAAAAGTAATGCCCGGCGAAATCGTTCGCTTTTTTCGCTGTCAATGCACACTGTTAGCCATATCTGATATTACTCGACTTGCACATACACTGTTGGAAAATTTGGTTTAAATTTAATATATCGCATGTCCCAAACCACATAAATTTTTGTATTAATTTAACGAAATATGGATGTGTTGTGTACATGTTTGGACACAACATGAATATGTTGTGGTGACTGATGACATTAATATTGTTGGTATTAATATTTCAATACAAAATAAATGCGAAATTTATAATAATTTGAATTAAATTTTGTGTAAAACCAACATTGCATCCGTTAATTTTCTAGATTTTTTTATCAATTTGTTGAAAAAAATAATATTAATTATTTTTATTGATATCTGAATATACAGAGTTTTCTAGGATAGGTCAATGAAACTTATTTCTTATAAGAAATTAAATTTGGAATAAAAAGGTTTCTATAAACGTAGATTTAGAAATACTTTGTTAAAAAGTCATAGCTAATAAACTTTGAAAAACCACGTTTTTTTGAAAAATAACTTCAAAACCTTTTATCCATTAAAAAAAAGTAACGAAATAAATCTAATTAAATAACAAACTAAATTATATCAATTCGTTTGATAAGGCATGAAAAAGACAAGCTCAAAATAAAAAAAAAGCAAAAACTTGAAAAAACTACATTTGTAGTTCAAACATTGCTTATGCAAATATAAAAAGTAATGCAAAGAAACATATTTTTAATGATAAAATTGATTTGGAAAAATGTTATTGATATGTTCTTTAGTCATTTTCACTCTTATTGTAAAATAAAATTAACATTTTTTTCTGTAAATTTTATCAGATAATTCTGTAATATGGGGAACATATCTATTGTGTAAAATTAAATATGTGCTCATTGTATTATTTTTATATATTTTTTAAATTATTTTTAGAATTTAATATTTGAGTTCAATTAACACAACAGCAATATGTTAAATTAACACATGAATGTGTTAAATATTTAACACAAAAAATTTAATCGATATATTTTTTTATCAACAAAAAAAACAAATTTTTCAACAGTGTTTACATACGTGATGATCGTAAGGCTCCGACTATATAAAGATTGAGATTAAGATCGCGTTACAATTGAAGATTGTAAATATCATTCAATCTGAGTCACACAATGAGTGTCATCTACAGGTTGATAGTTTAATATCTTATAATATTTTGTATAATGTTCTTTTTTCTTCTTTAATCTTTATTTATTTGTACGATTTTGTAGAAATGTTTTATAGAGTATTAGCATTTTGCAAAGCAAATAGAATATTAAAATATCCTCTGATTTTTTCAATAATTATCTTATCTTTCCTATCGCGTGATTAAAAAAATCATAGCTATTGGAGATACGAAAATTGGATTCATCTTTGATGTCTCTCCTCTTTTCTTCAGTTCATAATCTTACAATCTTTTTATTTGTCCAAATTTTTAGTTCACGTTTTCAATTCAATTTCAATATTTAACGCAACTCAAGATTTAACAGTTATTAAAATATGATTTAAGACACATATTGTGTGGGTGTATCTCTTCTCTTGACACAACGATGTTTAATAACACATATATCTATATGTGCGTGTGAATCTTTCACAAATTAACGTGAATATATTTTAATTTTTACGCGTGGGTGGTCGATTATCGCATGTTTATTTATCGCTCTATGTTTCTTGAAAGCGTGATTTGTTTGTGGAAGAAAAAAGTTACGACTCATGGCACATATAAGACATATCCGAGATCCGGGATAATTTATGATAACTTTCTTAAAAACGGTGGTCCCTCGAACAAGCACACACGTTTAAGCGTGTGCATAAATAAGACTTAATTATGGGCACGCGTGCGTGAGTATCTGAGAGAGCAACGAGGCTGTTTAAATTGATGCGTCCTAATTGCCGGTCGCGATTCTGTCCTACGATGCGTAGATGGTCCCCTAAAGATTATATAAATATGAATAACACGATATTGTAACTTCAGGAGATTTACGACGATCAAAATGACACGTGGCTGCCGGTATAATGAGGTGCAAAGTATTATTTGACGTAGCCTGACTTCGTAATGGAAGAAGGTACTTGAGTGTCGGAAAGTCATTGTATTATATGCTATGTACATTGCACTAGAGAATATTCTGCACTGAAGATATTATATGCATAATACGAGATAACTTGAGATATATATCTTATATTTGTATATTAAAAGTTTTAATATAAGTATATATTAAAAGTTTTAATATATGTATATATTAAAAATTTCTATATATGTATATATATTATAAGTTTTAATATAAGATATTTATATTTTAATTTATTATTGCACAAATATATATTTTTTAGCATTTTATGAAGAAAGTACATTAATTTAAGTACATTAATTAAAGTATTCATGATATCAATCTGCATTGATCGATCAAATACATATTCTTAATAAGCGCTATGCAGATTTTTAATTAATAAATCATAAAAATTTATTATACATATACATATATTTATTTATTTATAAATTAATATATATTTTTTAACCAAAATTAAACTTTCTTGATTAAATTTACTTTCTTGATACAAGTAAATTGAATAATACAGGTGATATCTCTTTCTACTTTTACGATAAAATAATAACAAAAAATATGAATTTTATAAACAAAAAAAATGCTCTACTGAATATTCCACATTTATGTACCTTCTATTTAGAAGCATGCAACTTTACATCGAAATCCTTGCAATCAATTTCCGCGAATAAATATGAGTTAATGAGAAGGTGCAATATCAGTTCGCGATGTAATGTGCGGGGAATAATCTGTAAACTGCGATTCTCGCATGGACGTAGGGTCGAATATTGATCGTTTTAGAAAGTACAGTGTTTCAAAAGCAAGACGGAGGAGGAACAGCTGCGGGATAATTGGCGCTGATATATCTGATCGCCCGTGCGATCGTGCGAGTGAACCTGTTAATTTATGAACTTTAGCACCGATCGAAGCATGTACAAAGTGCGTACTTAATTAAACCGCGAATCATAAGCTGCGCGTTTCGAGATATGTAAAGGTCGCATAACGAGTTTATCACCTTTTTTATTTCGACAAGTATCTGCGTTCGCGATTATATATCACGAATTACAAAATAATCTCTAATCGTCAAGAAAATTCTTTTTGATTGTAAAATCATACATCAGTAAACGGTAGTAGATTAGTCGATCTAAAAAAAAAGAAAATAAGTTTTGTAGTATTTTAGTATTAATTTAAGTATTAATTTTTCATCGATTGTTATATATCCGGTACATACAGATATTTTAATATTAAACAGCAACAGCAAGTATTGCTTGCAAGCAATACTTGCTGTTGCTGTTCAATATTAGACTTGCAACAGCAAGCAATACTTGCTGTTGCTGTTTAATATTAAACTTGCAACAGCAATACATTAAATTAACATATGAATGTGTTAAATATTTGTCACAAAAATATTAACCGGCATATTTTTAACAAGAAAACACAAATTTTCCAACTATATAAGAAATCTGAATGTGTTTATTTATGCTTTTATTTTATATATCTGACTTTTTCACTTACCAATATTTAATTGAATCATTTATTTATTTATATTTATCTTTTTAATTTTGACTTATTCATTCACCATTAATTTTTAATTTAATTTAATTTATTTTTATTTTTATTTTTTACAGTTTTTTATATTTTGTTATTCTTTTTTTTTAATCATTTATTGTTTAATTTTTGAAAGGTAAAATAATTGTCTTTGAATAAAGAAATTTGGGGATTTTTAAGTATTATACCCTCTTTATGCGCTCTATGTTAAGTTCACCCCATCTTGTCAATTCCAGGAGGTTTGCTATTAAAATGATTTGAAAACATAACGTGTCATGCGCTTTTGGTTTGCCAACCTTGGAGAGAAGTGAAGGTCAAGGTTAAATAATTGAAATTCTCATGACATCAGAGAAGGCGCCTATGGTATTTTGGTGATGACGAATCAATGCATATTATTACGATATAATTGATATAGATTAGTTCCCTTGGATTGACCCGCCAATTTAACTATCACTTATGGTTGCGTCACAATTTTCACGCTGAAGAAGGTCCCAAAAAGGACCGAAACGTTCGTCTAATAATTTTGTAATGTCGTAAATTCGGCATTCGATTAAGTTAATATTTAATAAAGTATTAAATTAATTAAATAAAGTGCGCACCAACTCCAGCGCTAGCTCTTATTTGCCAATTATTTTTGTATGAATTTATATAAGAAATGTTGAGATACCTACGCAACGCATACTAATTTATAATCAACAAGTAGCTTGACGGACGCGCTTCTGGATTCGCGAAGCGGATGAATGAGAGCAGTCGCGTGCGCGCAGTTCCTGGAAATACGCGCGTCTAGTATCGCGGCCGATCGACGCGACGAGAGGTGCAAAAAAAGATGGGGAATAAAACGCGGTAGCGTCCGCGCGCATCCTCGCCGACGATCGACAATGGTGATCACGTGTGCGGCGGCACTTGGACGACAAGACGATAGCGTGCATGAGCGTGTGCGTGAGCGCGCGCGCATAGTCCCTTGTCGCTCGGGCATCCCGTGGACGGTGGCGAGGCGTAAGTTGAAGGGAGCTCGTATGAATGGGAGCTTCTCATTCACGTGACCGCTTCTCGCAAACGTGACTGTGCGACGCATCTCTTTCTCTTTCTCTCTCTCTCTCTTTTTCTCTCTCCGACTTTATTCTATCCCGCTCTACGATGTATTCGAGAACAATGGGCCGGTTTTAAAAGCTTCGACACGATCGGACAACTGGCCCACGATCTATCGTAGCTCGCGATCAGCTGATCGCGTTTACTAACTCTCTCCCATCTGTATTTTATAAAAAATGAATACTTGAAAATTTTTTTTTTCTGTAAAACAATTCTATTTTTGATAAAACAATTCTATTCTAACAATAAAATTTTTTGATAAATTCAAAAAATTGAATTAAAATTTATTATTAAGTATTTGTTTTATAAAATTATTTTTTATTTCGATTTTTTAAGACATATATATA
>JBCEZX010000014.1:6315308-6333610 GCA_039654345.1 Cataglyphis cursor
TCTATATGTGCCTTAAAAAATTGAAATTAAAAATAATTTGATAAAACAAATACTTAAAAAATAAAAATATATATATATTATATTCTTTTCACAAAAAATCTGTAATAATAATATAATATATTTTTCTATATTTTTTTTTCCAACCTTCAGAATTTTCCCGCGTAAATCGCGCTCTCCATTAAATCGGGCGGCGATCGATGCGGCGGAAAAAATCATTGGGATATTTCTTCTCTCGCGATAGCGAAGATATACCACGCGAAGCGTATAGGGCATAAATACTCTGGCGATCGCAGACTTTATATCGAATCTCGATCCGTCCGTACCGTCGTTACTCTTCGCTCGAAGGCGCGCGTCTTTATAAGGAGTAAGGGCCGCTTATATGCGCCGGCACATAACGTAAGTATTCATATCGGGGCTCGTCTTGTACGCTTATCTCAACCGCCGACCGGTCGTTGGACGAGACGTAAGTACCGGATCGGTTTGATGAATTGCTCGATGCGACATAGACACGTGGGTGGAATTATGGGCGATTTCTCGATCGCGCGGCACAGGAAATCGGCGCAATCTATAGTTTATGATTCACTCTCCCCTTTCTCTCTCTCTCTCTCTCTCTCTCTCTCTCTCTCTCTCTCTCCCGCACTTCGCGTCCTTCGAGAGTAATGCTCGGACTTAAATAAATCCCGTTTACAAAATTCTCGAAACTAATCGAGGGATATCGCTCGCTTGTTTGGCCAGACGTTCAACCGATCGTCGAGACTTACTATTGATCATAAATCTAATTGTAAGAGATAAAAAGTCGCGAGCGTTGCATCGCAGATAAGGAAAATTGTGCTATATTTCACTGCTCGGGTCTGCTTGTTCAGTCAGAAAAGTAATTTATTTCGAGATAACGTACGCGGGAAGGATCAAGGGAAAGGTACGAAGTTAAAAAATGGTTGGAGAAGAAATTAAACGCCTCTGTTCGAATTTAACGTAAAGAGGAGAAAGTTATCACTTAAACATTTTAACGTGGGATTAATTTAACAAATAATACGTTTTGTTGAATTACAAAATCTCTTCAGGTCTTGAAGAGAGAATGAAGAAGGGACGGAGTGTTCGGCCTCACCTAACGTATGTGATGAATGAAACGCGTAAAAAAGAAAACAGGAGACCGAGGAGCGAGGCAGAACGAGAAATGGCTTCCTTTCAATGGGACCAGTTCATCCAGTGTCTTTGAAGGCGGGTCTCGTATCGACTCGGGTAATTCATTTTAGCATTCTGATCCGTATATGGACTAGCAACAGGCTCGACCACTCGTATCAATTCGTTCTTCTCCACTGTCCAAGTGTAATCCCGCCACTAGCGCTCTGTATAATCTGTCCAAGGCAGCAAGGATCGAAAATGAGCTTGCAAATGAGTCAGTGTGTAACAATAAAATCAAGAAAATATTTCAACATCATGTGAAAAAGCATAGAAAATTAATATGTAATCAGGAATAAATAAATAAATAATATGTAAAAAGAAATTATATGTACAGGGTGTTTCAGGTCAGGTCAATGAAGCTTCAGAGAATTTTTAACATCTTATTATCTTAGGAAATTGAAGTTGGAATAAAAAATTTTTTTTTTTTATAAGTTATGTATAAGTAGATAAATTTTCAAACCTGACGCGAGTTTTTGAATTGATAAAAAATAACGGCGAGAAAATAAATCGACGGCATCAATAAAAGAAGCTATTATTACTGTCTCATCACATTACGATTTCATTAAATACAAATGTACTGTACATATAATATATTTAATATATGTATATGTACGATACGACTTTGAGGTAAGAAAACAATTTCCTTCAAAAATGGCTAAAAAATATGGGAAAAAAATATTCCTTATATATACGTTATATATTCTCTTTCTCTTTCTTTTTTTTTTTTTTGAATATTTCTTAATATTTTGAACATCTGAATTAATAATTTCCTTAAATCGGAAAATAATAGAGGTAAATAACATAGATTGATCTCTTTTTCTTTTTCTCTCTCTCTCTCTTTTTCCCTCCCCCCCTCTCTCTCTCTCTCATTTCATGAATGCAGTAGCATCTCGTTACATCTCTACGTAATTGGAAGTTAGAATATCTGTTCTTCATATTTTTTGGGGGCTCAAAGCTCCCGAAAATAAAGCTAAAAACAGGTGTGGTCAACTTGGAAATAGAATATAGCAAGTTCGCGCATTGGCGCGAGACAACGCCCGTGATTTCATCATATCCCGACAGTTCTATGGAAAAACACTTTGAGCCAAATGGAATGCAGACACTCGACACTCGTAATTTTATATTATCGGATTGATATGCATGAAAATTCATCATTATATCGGTCGAGCATACACCGTGTTTTGCATAGATCCTGGAAACTGATATCCGATTTCGATGCAATGCGTTTTAACTAAAATCTGTAATTTTGATAATATTTTAGATATGCTTCATATGAATTGATATCTTTTAATCGGAACAAGGATTTAATAAAAATATTAATAATTAATATTAATAATTGATACATTTATTAATTATAAATTAAAATTAATGATTAATAATGTAATTAATTTATTTTAATTATAATTAAATTAAAATAATTATTAAAATAATAAAAATAAATAATAACAATTTTTAATACAGATAAACTTTATGACACGGAAATAAGTGACGCATAAGATCGAAGAGGACGTTATTCGATATCTTGACGATATATGTGACGTTCGAAAAATCGAACGACAATATATCGACTGCGGGTGGGCGAGGTACGTTACGTCGACTCATTAGTCATCGCGGGAGAGAAAAAAATCAGTTGATCGAATCGGAAATCGGGAGAAGGCTTTCGTGTCTTTACCAATGTCCTCGTCAAAACGAGAGAGAAGGAGAGGGAGAGAGAGGGGGAGAGAGAGAGAGAGAAAACGCCCGTAAGTCGGACTCGCCTCGCGATTACATAAACGTCGTTTTGGCCGGTTTTAACGACCCGGCTTCGCGTAGGAGAAGAAAAAAAGAATTAACCTGACCGTAAAATCGTAGCAATTACTTTATCAATCCCGGCGATCGTGGATATCGTCCCCGCGGATGCGATAATAATTGAACCGCGCGCGGTATTTTTGCGCAAGGGGCGACGATTTTGATCGATTAAATAATTCGATTAAATAATTTTCGTAAGTGCTCGCGACGATTATCCATCCGGATTGTTTCTGCCTCTCGTTTTGATTAATGATGCGCGACCGATGATTCCCTCTCCCCTTGTCTGCAATATCGTCGCTAATTGCGACCGTTCTTTCCCGGGCCTCAGTCCTCTCAGTCTCGCTTCGGATACAAAATAATGAGATACGGCGAGAGCGTCGAAAGTCGTTTACAGATCCGATGATCGATGACATCGGTGCACGCTTATCCGTGCGCATGTCTCTCTCTCTTTTTTTTAAGCCTCCGCTTCATCATTTTTAATTAAGAGTGCCGAGCTTATTTGCTTATCGTCAAGGCGTCTTACCGGGACGTGGAATTCGTAATTACGTTGGCAAGTCATTAATCTCTCTTTCCCTTTCCTTTTTTTATATTCCAATAAGTTTGGAGGTTTGCGTTTTGTAAAACGGTCTGACCTTAGAATCCATTTTTGCAATTATTCGATATGATGACAGGACGGGCCACTGTATGTACTCTCGATCGAAGGCAGACAAACCTGGCTTGAGTCTGGATTTTCTTACGTAACGTTTTCCGTCGCGAACGTTTGCAAACGCTAAGGCGCCGACAGGAGAAAAAAATTTGGCAATAAATAAATATATAAAACACGAAGTTTCCCCGGAGAGAGAGAGAGGTAGAAAGAGAGAGAGAGAGAGAGAGCGTCATCGGCGTGGGTGCAAGATATTTTCGTTCTAGCCTAATTCAGTAGTTCTAGAGTTACATCCTATGGTACCATCCTAAATATAAAATCTAGCGCGGGCGCTTGCCTGTAATTTGTACGCGCCACTTGGCCGATACGATATGCAGCTATTGTAATACCAATAATCGGCTAATGACCCTAGCAATGATCGACAAAGAACAATACTTTTATCGAATGCATGCTTGGTCAAGAAATCCTTTGTCCATCCGAGAGAATTAATTAAACACCGATAAGAGATGATCGATCGAGATCGCTGTCGCGGTAGCCATGATCGAATCGGCAAACGATCCAGAGAGAGCCATATTTTCTCGAATTAACGGATATGGCAATTGGAGGAGGGTTTTGTGGTCGATCTCGGGCGATCGGTGCAGATCCGTGTTGTCCGAGAAGGGGAATCGTGGAGCACGCAAGAAAATGAAGGGGAGGAGAGCTTCGTCTCAATCGAGTGGGAGAATTTTCACATCGATACGACTGCCAATCGCGATCACGATACATTACTCGCGAGTGCAATCACGCGAACGATTAAAGTAGATATACACGATTATATGAAAGAGAAATTATAGTATTATATATTAGATAGAAAAATATATTAATAAATAATACGTGGAAATATATATTTAATTATAAATATTAATTTTATGCAGATCTAAGTATATTTCTATATAATTCTATATAATTTTATATATATTGCATATATATTGATTATATATAATATATTGTAATATATGACATATTATAATATATAACATAAAAAAAATATTATATTATATTATATTTATATTATTTATATTTATATTATTATAATGTAATATAACTATGATTATATATTATATAATTATAATTAATTAATTAATTATAATAATATATAATAAAATATAATTAATTATATGTATATATAATAAAAAAAATATATAATTATATTATTATATAATATATGAACAATATAAATTTTTTATTTTAAATTATATCAAAATTAAATATATAAATATATAATATTAAATAAAAAAATATATTAATAATTAAATATATAATAAAAAATTTATTTTAGAACAAATATATTATTTCTAGTATTTTGGTATTTTTATATGACGTTTATGGTATAATAATTTTTATTCAGATTTTCGTAATACTTATTGATAAAAGGCGCCGCATTTGAATCTAAATAAATATTCATTAATTAAAATTTTTTGAAAGTGAATCCTCATTTAATTATTTATTTAATTCTTAGTTCAACTTATATGGCGCGCGAAATGGGACGTTTCTTCTGTCAAACATTCTTCAACTACGAATTGAATTATCTCTAGGTAACATGATTGCGTAATAAGATAGAAGAATGTCCACATCTTACAGTTAATGGAAACGTGCATTGCCAATCATGAGCAACGGATGCTGAAGCGATGGCAATAATAGAAAGGGGACGGAATAGCGGGCGAACGTTCTCCATTCGTTCTCTAAAGTGCGCCAATCCTTTTCGCATAAGTTTTACAACTCGATCATTAATCGACCAATCAAAGCCCGCGATCGATGAGCGATTCATGTTTATCGAATCGTTTCTTGCGGCTATCTCTTCAGACGAGATCGTTACCGGCGCCCATTCGCTTTCGATTAACACTTTTTCTCTTTTTTGCTCGCTCTTAAGAGCTGGAAAATTAAAAAATGTAGGTATATTGCGCGAAAAACGCCACGCTCTCCATTATAAATGCATGAGGTTGCATAGCATCTTCGACTCGCTGAAAGAGAATTTCTTTTGCTCATTTGTGACCGTGTTGCATACAGGTGACGTTACGAAACGCAATTGCTGGAGACTTCATAGAAAATTTAAATTTATACAGGATGTCCCAGAATCATTTAGAATCATTTTAGATGTTCCCGTTGTTCTTTTAGTCAGCTTTTATTCGATCAATTCAGAAATGATTCAGCGAAAATATCTACGATAGTTTATCGCATCTTTTCGAATTAATATGTATATCCAATATTGCATATATTTGTAATTAAAGTTTTAAATCAAAATTTTACGAATAAAATTTACATATAATTTATTAATAAATAATATTTTTTTTATACGTGTAATGTTACAATTAATGATTATTTTTTTATGAAATTTATATAATTTTAATTATAAAATATAATATTATATATAATTAATATTATAATAAATGTAGAATCGGTTTATAATTTATATTTTTGTATAATTACACTAATGTATTTTGAATTAAATTTAATTAATTAAATTTAATTAATTAAAATGAAATAAATTAAAATTAAAATTTTTTTCGCAAAATACAATTTATTTGCGCAATTAAAATTTTTTTTCTACATTATGAATTTTTCACAATTTTGAAAATTCTGCATTGAAAATTTAATAATTTATTATTACAATTAACACAAACCATAAAAATTTATACTATACTGTTTTATATTTTATAGTTAAAAATATAGATAAAAAAATTTTAGAAAGCTAAAAAAAAATTGAAATTGTGTAGATTATTAAGTAAAATATGTGTTTCTAAAGAAATTTTATGAATTGCATTACAACACAATAAATATAGAGATATGATTGTTGATATGTTGAACATTATTTTATTTTGGTTATAAAAAATGAAAAATATAATCTTCCTTGACAGTGTAATGTATATGAATATATACATTATGCAGCGATTATGATCGAATAGCGATCATTAAGGCATGTTTCTATGTGAATGTCATATTTTTCAATAGGCATTTGTCATTCTACAGATATATTTTACATTTTGTAATAATTTTTTAACATAATAACTAATTCTCACACATGATTCTTTCTCACGTCTTTATATTTGTTCTTAATCAATATAAGAGGCAGTTAATGAGTAAAAGATGTTCGGGAATGGACTTCACGCGCGCTCTGCCTTTCTCGATGAAAAACGCCTACGGAGATGCTTATGAGTTGCGTCATTGCCGAATTAAGAGAGATGTATAATTGAATAATTCGTAAGAGGAAAAGGCGCACTGGGCAATTTAACGGTATTAGTGGGTAGCCTTATATATTCCTTTCAGATTTTTACCGCGTGGGCGATCCAATTGGGCTTAGCTATAAGGCCTATCTCTCATCGTCTCTCGAGAAATCTTTCTCGTTTTCTCTTCTTTAAATATCACGAAGACTGCACTTGTAAGTTCTAAGTTTTTAGCTGAATCACACATTTACCTCGTGCGTCACATTTCGAAAGCGAGCAACACGTACGCTTCGTCGAGGGCTCTCACATATGTCAGAGCTCTCGCATATTATCCCGCGAGAGCGAGCAGCGTATTTTGTAATTATTTATCGCCTACTACGGACAACGACAGTGATTAACGACCCTATAAAAGCAACCGGCAGCGTTAACGACGGTGATTACTCAAAGATGAATTTCGAACTCGTGCGCGCGCATCAAGTTCGGGATAAATTGGGAAAGTCATTATCGTCGAACATTCGAGCTTTACGTGGAGTGTCCGATCAAATTGCGACTTGCTTCAACAATATTTTTTTCTTCAAACTTATTAAAGCGCTGATAATAAATTCATTATTCTCAATCGTAAATGTTAACCATCGCGGTAATATTCAGCGAGTAGGACTTAGATTTTAGCATACGATCAAGGACTAAACTCCTTTCATTATTTATCTCCGAGATACATAAACGCGTTTTCTCCAGTCTTCGCTTGCACCGACGTCTGACGAGAATGTTTTTCGAATTTGTCATGGTCTATCGAGAATCGGTGAAGCGCTTATCCCCGATGTCGATGTCTATGGTAACTATCTATACTACAATCGTCAACGCCAAAATTGTCACCCACACACGCAGTTTCATCAGCGTCGTCGAAGCGTACTTCCACTTGCACGATGGAACGTTCAGAACAAAACGCCTGCACAATTGGAAAATTTATATTTTCCTGTTAAAAATATGTTGGCAAAAATTTGGTATTAAATAATATATAATATATTCATATGTTAATTTAACATAATGCTGTTGCAAGTTTAATATTAAAGCAGCAACAGCAACAGCAAGTATTGCTATTTTGCTAGTTTTGGATTTTTTCAGCAACAGCAATACTTAGTGTTGCTGAAAAAAGTGCAAATGTGCCCATATTTTTAATTTTACACAATGGATATGTTCCGTATTATAAGCGACAGGATTTATCTATTAAAATTTACAGAAAAAAATGTTGATTTTATTCTTCAATAAGAATGAGAGTGATTATAGACTATAGTCGATATTTTTTCTAAATTAATTTTATCGTTAGAAATATATTGCTTTTACCCAAAATTTATTTCAAATTATTATGAAGTTTGAAATCATTTTGTATTAAAATATTATCATAATATTAGTGTTACGATTTAACATATCCACAGGGTGTCTACTCCTTGGAAAAACCTAGAAATTCTGGAATTCTTAGGAATTTTATTTTTATTTAGAAAAATCAGGGAATTTAACATATATTGCATGTCTACAGAAATTTTTGTGTTACTATAATATGATACAGTGTATCTATCTAAAGTTTGTAAAAAAAATTTCCTGAAAATTCATTGATTTTTCAGGTAATTTGTTCAAAATTCTCATGAAAATTTATTCGAACTCAGGAAATTTTTTCAAAAATTTTCTTCGATCATTTTGTTTTTATATTGCAAGCATCGGTAATTTGATTGTGAATTATATATTTTAAATATATTATGTTTATATTTGACTCTCTTTCTCTCTTTCTCTTTGATTATATATTCATTGTCATAGCAAAAAATACTGAATACACATCTTTTATTGTAATTCTTATAATTAATGATAGAAAATGAAAATAATATGCAAATGAAAAATGCTTATCTTACAAAAGTCATTCAGTTCTTTTCAGTACATTTTTAAATTTAATATTAAAAATTTGTGGCTTATTTTTTCTTTGTATTAGTGAAAAGCATTAGAAAAAGTACACAAATAAAAACTTATTTTAAAAAATTCCATCTAAAAATTATCTAATTTTATCTGAAATTTTGAACAAATTACCTGAAAAATCAGCGAATTCTCAGGAAATTTTTTTTACAATCTTTGGATAAACACTGTAAGAAATATTATACTTACACAAAAATTTGTGTGAACCGTTTGAGATTGTTCGCAATATGTTAAATTTCAAATTTTCAAATTGTGTGAAAATATGTATCTAAATCTAGGTCGCGTCTTACGTAAGATGCACTGTGACTGACATTTGCATTGTCGATCATTGAAATGTAGTATACAAATGTTAAGTTCTAAATATGAAATAGTCGACCAGTCGGAACCAATGATAAAGATATCGCCCATTGTGTCGGTGTTCTCCTTGCAGGAGGCGATGCATTGATATTTTCACGCGACTGCTGTCTCTGGCGCGTCCGCCTCTTGCGGAGGCGCATATTATATCCCGTATAGGTTAAACCAACCCGCCTACCTGCCCGACGTGTTCCAATACCTGGCAACGATATGTCAACAACTACTTTCAACTCCGCGTTCCACCAGCTTCGCGCACTTTAATCCGGCACATTCGTAGAATGGCGTTTTATATCCCCGGCGATATAGGACCGCGGGTAGGTGTACGGACTTGCTGACACCGTGTCGCTTTTACGTCACGATCATATGTGACATTTTCAATAGCATATTTAATTCTCAGAACAATTTAACATATTTATAAATAAATGATATATTATCTTCTGACTCGATTCGTTAAATAAATGCAACAATGGGAAGAGGAAGGTATTCTAAGAAAATCCTTGAAAGATAGTTCTTGGAATAATATTTTTCTCTCTATTGCGCGAACTGTCATTTTTCGAATATAAGCTATACAAGTACAGCGTATCATCTTATAATATATAGTTTTTCTTACAGTTCTTTTAATTCAAAAGACGCGTTTAAGAAAATATTGTTATTTTAATATCTCTCTCTCCTCCCTCCTCTCCCTCCTTCCCTCTCTCTCTCTCTCTTTCTCTCTCTTTCTCTCGTCCCCTATCTCTCTCACTCTTTTTCGCACTCAAAAAATTTTTCTTTTATTCCAAATTAATCACAAGTAATGTATCATTTATCTTTAATATGGGAAAGAATGGGATATTTTCTCTATGCGTTTATTTTGCGGAATAATTACAATTTTAGAATATATTTATTAAAACGTAAATTATAAAAGGATAAAGAAGTGTAAACGGTTTGGAGAAAGTGTCAAATAGCTCCATATCAACTTTTTACTCGATTTTTTAAATTCTTTTTTCAATCTCTTTAATTCAATCCGTACCTTTCCAGTTTGTTGCGCACCATCAGTCTCCATTAAACTGCGATCTATATTTTTTTTTTCTAGTCGCGTTAAATGAAAATGTACGCATATGTATATTTAGATATGTAGTAAAATGATCTAAGCGAAATGTACATTTGCCACTTTGGGCGCGTGATAAATTGCGTACGGTTCTCAGCTGAAAAATTTATCTTAAATTTAACATTAATCACATATTTCAAACAGTCCACACAAATTTTTGTGTTAATTTATTATAATATGGATATGTTAAATCGTGACACTAATATTATGTTAATATCTTAACACCAAATGAACGCAGACTTCATAGTACAATAATTTTCATAGTACAATAATTAAAAAAAAAAAATATAAAATTAACATATTTTTAATGATAAAATTAACTCGAAAAAAATGTTATCGACGGTCTGTAGACATTCTTACTCCTATTACAGAATGAAATCGACATTTCTTTCTTTCTGTAAATTTTCACAGATAAATCCTGTCATTAAAAATACGAAACATATTTATTCTGTAAAATTGGAAATATGTGACTTGTATTATTTTTACACTTTTTTCAATTGTTTTGCTAATTTAATTTCAAAGTTGTGAATTTCACTTTAGAATCTTATCAATTTTCTTAATTGATAAAGCTCTAATAATTTAGCATTTAAGATATTTAATAATTTAACATTTAAGGCTTCTAGTACTTTAACATTTCAATTAATGCAACAGCAATATGTTAAATTAACATATGACAAAACTTTCAAACGGCATATTTTTTTTTTAACAAAACAAATTTTCCAATTGTATTCTAAAGTACTCTGAATATTTCTTTCTTTCTTTTGTTATAGATTCTTTGATTAATTTAATATCAATTTTTCTTCAATGAGAATTCCTTATTTTATAAGATATTTATAACTTCACTACTAAAAACATATGGAATTTTTACACTAAATTCTGACAAGAAAACATAAATTTTCCAACTGTATACGCAGAGATGGACTCGGCTTTGGCATTGCGCGTCATCCGGTACGCCGTTGTGGGAAACCTGAAGTCTCCTTCTCCGTCGGAGGAGCCTTCAAGGCTCATTAACTCCAGAGATAGCGCGTTATGCCGGATTACGCTGTCTCTTCGTTAGCACATTTATTGCGGTCTGTTGATGTGCGGTTGGTTACGTGTGGATGTTGGTATACTCAATGTACTTGATTCTGCTTGAGATGGTTCTGTTATCCAGGATGCACGCACACGTATATGGGTTTCGATGTAGACGATTGATATCGTAAAGTCCCTTGGAACGATTTCTTTCGGATTGGCTCGGATCGGTTAATGGAGTCATTTGTCTCGGTTTTTTTTTTTTTGTAAATCAGGAAGACAGGATATTCCGAGGAATGTTCTGTTAGTATTACATGTTATACGATTACAATGTATTTTCAGATACACTTTATATATATATCTTAGATCCATTACTTTATAAGAATAAGATTATAGCGTGGATCTTCAGATTCAGGTTCAGCGTCACTTGTCTTATAATGCTTGACAAGTCGGCCGCCATTTATGGTTACGTGAAATGTAGTCATAAATGTAACTTTAAGTGAAATTTAATTTATTTGAGCTCTGAAAAGATCCATCAGCCAAAACGTCCCGAATAAAAAGCTTTTAATTGGATTGAACAATTCGTTGGAGATTGCCTTCTCTTTTGTACTATCATAATTTCTCAAATCCATTAATCAAATGGGAAAATAAATCTTGCAAAACAATGAGAGAGAGAGAGAGAGGAGAGAGAGAGAGAGAGAGAGAGAGAGAGAGAGAGAGAGAGAGAGAGAGAGAGAAAGAGAGGTTTAACTCGTTTTGCAAGTAGGTAGTCGCGAGATATGTAACGAATGCGCCGGAGAAGAAGAAGAGGAGGACCGAGTACGAGAAGTGGCTTGCGCGCGCGGCTTGATTTCTCGTTGGTGGTTCGCGGGGTTAAATATACCCTCGCATGGTCGCATCATATACAGAGAGCCATGGTGGATCGAGAGAGGGAAAAGAAAGAGAGAAAATGGAGTGAACAAGATAGAGACATGTATATATGTATGCACAACATATGCGCGCTCGTCGAAGCGAAAACGGGACGCGCGAAGGAATACGAAAGAGGGAGAGGAAGAAGAAGTCGTATGTATATAGAAGAAGAGAAGGGGGGAAGAGAGAGAAGAAGAAAGATAGAGAGGGCGAAAAAGAGAGGGAAGAAGTCGAGCTCTGCTATTACAGAGCACCTCCGTAGCCGCGACGCACAGCCCAATATGGAGCAATCTCAGATTTCCATCCGCCCAAATCGAGAATATACACGCCCGCGCCTCCGCTTGCTCCTCTTGCGGAGGGCTGGTCGTTGTCGTCTTCTTCGCCGTCGTCGTTTCCCCCCGTTTCCCTCGACGGAGGTGCAGACGTCGCTCTCTCGGTGGAGTTGTCGCTCTTGTCCACTTCACTCTCGTAACAGTGCCAAAAGTGCCTCAAAACGCTTCACTTCGTGATTATTGGTTCCATTTTTTTCCTCTTTCTTTTCATTTACTCGTTACCTTCTCATTTTCCTCTCGTAAAGTTTCCTCAAGTTCCTCTTTTCATCCCGGGAGAATTTCATCCACGTGCTCAAGCGAACTTCTTGTCCTCCTCCTCCTCCTCTTCTTTTCCCATCTTTGATTCCAATTAAGTATCCGTGAAGTATCCCTCGATACGTCTGCCAAGAGGCCACGCGAGAAGAATCGATCGCGTGGGCGATCGCGAGTCGATTGAGCGAAAGTAATTAATCGGAGTCTTGTGATTGTGCACGACGATGATTGTCGTATTATCCGGTTCGGTGGTGAATCGATCGTGCGCGAAAATCATCGCATCCAAGTAGAAGACACTCGACGAAGAAGAAGTGCTTTTCTCAGAAAGAAGACTCGCCGAGAACGATACGTTCATGTTGCCGGAAAGCAACTTTCCCGTTACAGGTAGTTGACAACATTTACAATAATAATATCGTACACATGTGTTTCAAATACAATCATGAATCTATTTTCACGTGATAGCGATTTTTCTTCAATCACGTAGTGAAGCTATTAGAGGCGCGATCGAAGAAAATCTCGAAGAAAATCTTTGCTCTTGCTCGTGAGATAGTGTCGGAAAATCTTTGGTCGTTTTGTATGATCGCGAAAAGACACAAGTGAAGAGAAGTAAAATTTCATCTTCAAGTTTCTTCTTTTCTCTACTTTTATTTTTTTATGCGCACTGTTCCCCGATATTATTACTGATATCTTCGCTTCGTTGCTTGATCCTTTGATTGCGCGAATTTTCATGTTGTATTATTAACGTTACATAATATTTGAATTCATAATATTTGAAAAAATATATCTGAAAAATTCTTGGTATTTATTATAGTACTATACGCTAAAATGTGAAGTATATCTGTGAAGTATATATTTCTGTGAAGTATATATTTCTTTTTTTTCTTCTGTATTTCTCATAGAGAAATGAAGAGAAAATATATTATTACAAATGTTATTATAAATATCACATGTGTTTAAAAAAAAGTGCCAATATTGTCATTATATTAATATATAAAAAAAATGTTATATAAAAATAATTTTTATGTATTATGTAGAATTTTTAAACAAAATTCTTGAAATATATTATTTAATAATGACAATGTATAACAGATGATGTATGACAAATATATTTTCGGATTTAATATTTAAGATTTTTTTATATACAATGTACTTTCTTTTCTTCCGATCAAAAAGCTCTTACGAATAGGACGATAGGTTACCTGCTGTCCACGTGGGTCACTACCACCAGTCGCCGCGCGACTCGTACTCGGATGTTTATACGTAATTGCGGATCTATAGCGGCGAATCATAATCAGGCCAGTGGATCACGGTCTATCGATACAACGTGATATATAAGCGAATCGATTTATATGACGCGTTTACGTATGAGCGATCAGTGAACTCGTCAAATTTCATCAATACGTTAAATAGCGAGATAAATGTTATTTTAGCCATATTTATCATGCTTGGTGTTTTTCTCCAGATAAAAAGAATTTTTCCCAAAGATTTTTTTTCTTCAGCCATTACATCACCTTGACACATTCTGACGAGTACCGCGACTGACTTTCCGTTTTTAACCTAGTTGCGCCTCTGCCAATAGAACGCGGGAGCACATGCTTTCCCGCGAAACAAATATGCGCTCCAATTCGTCCACTTGTTACCTGCGTGAATACTAAAGTTCGACGCAATATGAAAAGATTAGAAAAAAATTGAAAGAGCATTGCAAATATTTTTATATCTTTATCATTGAAAAATATTGATAGGAAATAGGAAGTAGGAAAAATATGCAGAAACATCTTTTATAAATGTCATATTTTTTTTACAAGTTTTTCCGAAAAGAAAAATGTCATTTTCTGGCCGACCTTTTAAACTAATTAATATTCCGGATTATATATTCGAAGCTTATGTATGATTATGTATAAGCGCGCATGACGAATGCGCTTTAGTGATCATAAAAGCAAAAGTATGGCACGATACCATCAACCATAATCCTAAATATGGAGTGAGAAATTTGAGAGAACCGAAAATAGTGGCGGTACGCCAACCGCTAAAAATAGCCAAAAAATAAATTGTAGTTACGCGTTCGCCACATCATTCTATAACTGGTCTTCAATGAAAACGAGCCACCTCCCGTACATACCGATATTAATATCTTCTACTGGTTTCGTCTTTTGCCATTTGTTTGAAACTTTTTGCATTTTTGAAAACCATTAAAGATTTTTGTGTCGATTTTTATTTTATTGATTTTAAGATCCTTTGTATTATCCTTTCTGCCTCAAAATTTTAAACATACAAATCTCGTTTGAAAATTTTAAAATGTTTAAAATTGTGTATGTAACACGTTAATTTTTTTTTTAAATTCTGTGAAGCTCTACACTTTTTAATAATTTTGCTATATTTAAATTTTTTTATGGATTTTTGAAATTATAAAAATTTTAAAGCTTGATTTTTGGAAATATTCATTTTTATTAAAAACAAAATTTGATATTTTTCTTGATAAATTTTTACTTATTATAAGTTTTGATTCTAATAAATATAAGATTCCAAATTGCAATTCGATCATATGTTTAATTATTGCTAGCTAGTCTGGACGAAGAATAAAATAAAAGAGTATTTTCAGCCTTGATCTTGGTTGTCATATTTGACAGATCTAAGGCTTTCTTTACAAGTTACTTCCGCAATATTATTTTGAAATCTATTTGCAATCGAATTGACACATTTACTCTTATGCGAATATGAAAAGTTCATAATGTTTCTGATTGATTTCGTAATAGCTTTAGAGCTCTGCATTGAAATCTTATTTTAACACATAAAGATGGATTATTGCGGGACATGAAACCTGATCGATTAAGGCCAAGTATGGCTCAGAAGTTGCGGGTGTTGGGTGGGCTGTACCGGAGTGTGTCCGTTTCTATTTATGCGCGGGAATATTTTTATCCGTCGATGTGCTGCGGAGCCGCAATATGTATAATACGCTTATCTTCGTTTTCTCCGTGCATTTTCTTCTTTCTCTCTTTTTATTTCTTTCACGCGCACCCACTGTCTCCCGATATCGTCGCCGATGTCTTTGCTTCGTTGACCCTTGATTACGCAAATTCTTACATTGTGTTATTAACGTTATATAATATTTGAAGCATTTGCAGTATTTGAAAGAAGATATCTGAGAAATTTTTGGCATTTATTATTATACGCTAAAATTTGAAGCACATCATATTTCTTTTTTTTTCTTTCTATTTTTTATAAGAGAAATAGAGAGAAAATATTATTGTAAATGTTATTATAAATATTATATGTGAATTAAAAAAAAATGCTGAATGTTTTCATTATATATAAAAAATAATTATATAATAATATAAATAATATAAAAATAATTTTTATATATTATATGAAAATTATTAAACTATTAATTATTAAAAATTTTTGATATACATATAATATTATTTAATAATGACAATGTATAAGAAATATATTTTTCAATTTAATATTTAAAATATATATAATGCGTACTGTCTTTTTATATATAAATAAAACAATGCGGCATAAGTAGTCGTATGAGAACCTTAGAAAGAATCTTTCGCTGTGCGAATGACATCGCTTTACGAATGCGAATTACAATTATATGATCGTAAAAATTATGACAATACAACGAGTCAGATGAATTCGATGATAAATTATTCAACAGTGATAATGTAACAGGTGCCTGTCGAATGAGACGGGCCGTTCCACGTGGTGTTCCAATAGCGAATCTTTCTCGCGGCTTTTGCTATTGTGCGATTTCGAAGCCTTGAACCAACACGCGGTATCGCCCACGCGATTCGCATGCCTCGATGGTGCAACGACGTAGCGTTATATCGCGCATTTTATTATCGTTTATCCATTTCTGCACGAAGCATTTAGCCTCTACGCCATTTCTCACGCCTGTCGAATCTATGCAACGCGCAATTCGCGCCGCACGCGGCATTAATCCAACGCTCATTAATACACAGCGATCATGAATATTCCGCAATCCGCTCGCACACCAGCCGGCTTCGACGCCGGCCTACGCACAACCTTTCGCGTAGTTCTCCTCGCATGCCGAAATAAGAAAGTGGAAGCTGTTCGCACGTACCGGCTACTTCCGACCCCGTTTCTCATCCTGTCAAAATTAAGAGACTACGACTTCATTAATAATTAATGAAGTCGAGTACTCAGTTTGACAAACGTCGCTCTTAAGTCAATCTATAATGAATAATTCCAGAAACATTTTTAATTTTAAGTGTATTCATATCAATTTCTCAGCTACAACTGCGATTGAAAATATGTATGGGTACTTGCTTATGTATATGAGATGCAGGAGAAAAGAAAAAGATTTTTCTTTTTTAGATATGGTAAATGTTTCGCTTTAATACACGCTATCATCCTATAAAAATTGAAGCCGATTTCAATGTCTTAGAAATTTTGACATTCAATACAAGCTTTCGAAATTGAGTGTCAGATACTTAAAACCGGCAAGTGTGTTTTGGAAACTATTCGCCAAACCGTACGTGAGAAAATTAGCGCGTTGAACTTTCTCATTTAAAATCTGAACGAGTATACATATACTGAACGTACTCGAATGCGCTAAATGGGAATAAACTCTAAATCCGCATGTTTGAATTTCCAGGGGGCACTATGCAGACTGAGGAAGTCGTGCCGCGTGCACAGCCTATTGGCATAGATAGCAGTCTGACCGACGGCGCTGGTCTGCAGCATCATTTGCATCACTCATCGCATTTACACTGTCCGTTACCGCCCGTGATCCACATGGCCGTTAAGCAGGAGCCTCAGGAGGAGGAAGAGCGAAGTCGTGATGCGAGCACGTTGAGGTGAGTTATGAATCTTCTTTCAACTCTAGCATGACATACATCGCATACTAAAAATAAAACTTTTTCTAATCAAATAAATCCATTTTGTTAATTTTGATTTTTTTTATTTAAATAAATATATTAAATAATACATTAAATAATATATTAAATAATATATTAAATAAATTTATTTAAATAAATATATTAAATAATAATTAAATAACAAATAAATATATTAAGTAATATATTAAATAATATATTAAATTATTAATTGCATGTAATAAAGATTGTAATTTTTAAAATACATTATTTAAAATTTTAATATAAAAATATATTTATTCTTCATTTTTTAAATTTTTTATGCTGTATTTATTTTTTTTTTTTTTGCGGAAAATTGATGACAATAATTTAATATAAAATAATGATTTAAGCGCGCCGATGAATGAAAATCTCTTGTCATTTTGACAGTCCGCAAGTGGATGCGATCAACGCTGCGGGTTCGGTAAACAACAAGCAAGTCGGCCATTATCAAATTCAAGGACTGGAGGACAATCCAACGTTAGTGCCAGATGCTAACAACCGAGGGCGATCCAGGTGATTTATAATATTTATCTATCTGTCTTGATTTTATTTTTTGATTTTATTTTTTTTAATATCTCATCAGTTATTAAACAGAAGTAGTAATAGAACAATCGCATTTGATATCAATAATATCAAAATTGCTTGCGATCATTTTAAAATCGATACATCGAATTATATGTTATATTTACATTTATATATATA